>NW_025560429.1:32500-78686 GCF_020424385.1 Procambarus clarkii
GGTTATCGAGTGGCAGTAATTGGCTTGATCTGTAGCAGACGGGCGAGAATAACACGTAATGACAGTTGAGGAGGGCTCATTGTCCACACAAAACTTGCAGTGAGTCGTCAGTGTGGAGATAGCGAGAACAAGGGCATGAGAGGGGAACACACACACACACACATATTATACATAATATATATATATATGCAGAAAAACCACATTTGAAAAATAAGAGAATGCTGAACGCGTTTTCGGCTCAACTGGCCTTCATCAGCGCTAGATGAAGAGGGGGAGGTGGTAGAATAGAGAAGGGGGAGAGTGAAGAGAATGGGGGTGGTAGGAGAAGAAAATATCAAAGTGTTCAGTGAAGATCCACAAGGTCTTCTCTGAGTACTCTTTATTTTCTTCTCCGAGGCTATGGGTCCCTCCACTTGCACAAGAGGTGGTACCCCTTCTATATATAAATATATAACTTATATATATATATAACTTTTCAATGGGACAGCCGATCACGAAGGCCACTGCGCTGCAGGACAGTGAGAAGAATAACTCAATCCGTGTATGAGAGAGAACCATATATTGTAGTTTTCATTCCTAATTAGTTGTATATTTACTTCACTCTGCAGACTCATATTATTTTCATTATTCAAATTACGTTGAAAGCTCTCAGAACTGAATTAAGATATTTTTGTTGAATATATTTTACACTTACTGTATTGCTCATCGCGTACCGCCGAGCACATCTCACAACAGAGCTATGATTGTGTCCGATATTCAATGATGTAAAATTTATTCAGAGCGAGCGTATCCTAACGCCAAGAGGTATATGATTAATTCTGTGTAAACTGAAGTGCGTGCGCGTACGTTCACTATCCAGGTGTACAGTACTAAGGTTTTCTATACATTTACAGAAACTGAAAACTCTACACCCCAGAAGGATTCGAACCCAGACAGCCAGGAGCACTATGCACCATGGCGTACCTGGTTCTTTAACCACTAGACCACACTAGACTCTACAAAGATCTTTTGTTGCTCACGTGGCCCCACCACGTGAGGTGATTCGATGAAATATCTATGCCCGAGTTGACCACCGAGCGCTGTCGGATCTTGGCTAAATAGTCTCACGACTACCAAGATTTTTGTACAGTCAATGTGGTCTAGTGGTTAAGGTACTAGGTACGCCAATGTGCATAGTGCTCCTGGCTGTCTAAGTATATTATATATATATATATATATATATATATATATATATATATATATATATAATCATAAGAAATGTACTATCAAAAAGTTGGGAAAAATCTAATGATGGAGGTATATATACATTGCGAGATGTGATACCGAGAGTATACTTTAGTAATACATTCCACACTTGTGAAAAGGAGAGTGGTGAGGTTGAGATACAATTTATTTTTTTTCTACATACTTCTACTTTATTTTTCATTCACCGAGGAATAAAGTAGTGAATAAGTTAAGAGAGGCGAGGTGAAGTGAGAGGTGAGATGAAAGGCGACATGAGAGATGAATTAATAGGTGAGGTGAAGGGAGATATGAGTGGTGAGGTGAAATAATATATGGATCCACGCGAGAGTTGATGTGAAATGAGATGTGAGGTGCACTTTTATGTGTGGTGAGGTGCGGTGAAGTGAGAGTTGAAGTTTATTTTGATATTAAAATACATCTCTAAAGGATAGAGTAGCTTAGGCTATGTCTATCCTCCAGAGGTGATGTGATAGTAGGTGGAGTGAGGTAGAGTGAGAGAAAGTAAAAGTGGAGTGAAGAAAGGTGTGAAAAAGTAAAGGTGGAGTGAAGTAAGGTGAAAGTGAACAAAGTGAAAAAATAAAGCATGAAACTCGAGCCAAAGGCAGCTCCTTATTAGACGAGAGGGAAAACTGCAAATAACCGGAGAAAGGAAGGAGAGTATGATAATAAAATATAGAAAAGGGGAAACAACGAGAGAATCCAACTGGAGAAATACAGAGACAAGGACAGAAGATATAAAACAGAGATAGGCAGAAAGTTAACTCAGATCACATTTGCTAAGAAAGTTAGATCATTCAACTATAGAATGATAAAAGAAAGAGTCAACAGCAACAAAGCCAGGACTAAAGTTATATAGATCATGCAGTCCGTCCTCCTAAAGTTTCCCAACGTCAAGAAACCATCAATATTAAGTGTCCTCTCCTAACCTACCAGAGGACCCAAAACAGAAAACGGGACAGCACGTCACTTTCGCCAGCCGCTTCCATTTTCTAGTACGACCATTTTTGGCCTTAAGTAACGCAAAGTAACATTAAGTAACCAGGACTATCTGTCTTCTTCAGGTCACACCAAACACAGACGTGATCATTGCTGGTACACGTAACAGTAGTTAACCAAACAACGAGAGGATCTCTGTACATGTAGTTCTACTAACTACTAACGCTCCAGTAGTTCAGACACACACACATGTTGCTGATTCACATTCTACTACAAAATCCCAGAAAATCCAACCAGTCGCAGCGTCATTTAGATGCCACTTGATATACAACGAATCCAATAATTTAAATCACGAATGCTGTTCGACCTTAATTGCGCCAATTAATGATGCATACTGGTTGCAAATGGACATTTTGGACGATAAGAGGAAATATTTTAATGGACAATGATCAGAGACGCGTTAAAAATCAGTGCCAAGGCAGCCACTTCAATGGCTTTGACATGCAAAGCCCGTCCTACACCTTAATTATTACTTATAAATAATCAATGACGAAGCCAATACATTAACTCGCACAAAATGTGTTCCCTTTTGTCCATCAGAGGCGCCTGTGTGCTCAACTCTGATTGGAAGATTTAAATAGGCATCTAGTGAATTAGTTAATGCGGCAGAGCTAGCGTAGTGTGGTTGACAGTGCCAGGGTGGTGTGGTTGACAGTGCCAGGGTAGTGTGGTTGACAGTGCTAGGGTAGTGTGGTTGACAGTGCCAGGGTGGTGTGGTAGACAGTGCCAGGGTAGTGTGGTTGACAGTGCCAGGGTAGTGTGGTTGACAGTGCCATGGTAGTGTGGTTGACAGTGCCAGGGTAGTGTGGTTGACAGTGCCAGGGTGGTGTGGTTGACAGTGCCAGGGTAGTGTGGTTGACAGTGCTAGGGTAGTGTGGTTGACAGTGATAGGGTAGTGTGGTTGACAGTGCCAGGGTAGTGTGGTTGACAGTGCCATGGTAGTGTGGTTGACAGTGTCAGGGTGGTGTGGTTGACAGTGCCAGGGTAGTGTAGTTGGCAGTGCCAGGGTAGTGTGGTTGACAGTGCCAGGGTAGTGTGGTTGACAGTGCTAGGGTAGTGTGGTTGACAGTGCCAGGGTAGTGTGGTTGACAGTGCCAGGGTAGTGTGGTTGACAGTGTCAGGGTGGTGTGGTTGACAGTGCCAGGGTAGTGTAGTTGGCAGTGCCAGGGTAGTGTGGTTGACAGTGCTAGCGCAGTGTGGTTGACAGTGCCTAGGTAGTGTGGTTGACAGTGCCATGGTAGTGGTTGACAGTGCCAAGGTAGTGTGACTGACAGTGCCAGGGGTAATGTGGTTGACAGTGCCAGGGGTAGTGGTTGACAGTGCCAGGGTAGTGTGGTTGACAGTGCTAGCGTAGTGTGGTTGACAGTGTCAGGGTAGTGTGGTTGACAGTGTCAGGGTAGTGTGTTTGACAGTGCCAGGGTAGTGTGGTTGACAGTGCCAGGGTAGTGTGGTTGACAGTGCCAGGGTAGTGTGGTTGACAGTGCCAGGGTAGTGTGGCTGACAGTGCCAGGGAAGTGTGGTTGACAGTGCCAGGGTAGTGTGGCTGACAGTGCCAGGGTAGTGTGGTTGACAGTGCCAGGGTAGTGTGGCTGACAGTGCCAGGGAAGTGTGGTTGACAGTGCCAGGGTAGTGTGGCTGACAGTGCCAGGGTAGTGTGGTTGACAGTGCCAGGGTAGTGTGGTTGACAGTGCCAGGGTGGTGTGGTTGACTGTGCCAGGGTGGGGTGGTTGACAGTGCCAGGGTGGTGTGGTTGACAGTGCCAGGGTAGTGTGGTTGACAGTGCCAGGATGGTGTGGTTGACAGTGTCAGGGTGGTGTGGTTGACAGTGCCAGGGTAGTGTAGTTGGCAGTGCCAGGGTAGTGTGGTTGACAGTGCCAGGGTAGTGTGGTTGACAGTGCTAGGGTAGTGTGGTTGACAGTGCCAGGGTAGTGTGGTTGACAGTGCCAGGGTAGTGTGGTTGACAGTGTCAGGGTGGTGTGGTTGACAGTGCCAGGGTAGTGTAGTTGGCAGTGCCAGGGTAGTGTGGTTGACAGTGCTAGCGCAGTGTGGTTGACAGTGTCAGGGTAGTGTGGTTGACAGTGCCTAGGTAGTGTGGTTGACAGTGCCAGGGTAGTTGTTGACATTGCCAAGGTAGTGTGACTGACAGTGCCAGGGGTAATGTGGTTGACAGTGCCAGGGGTAGTGGTTGACAGTGCCAGGGTAGTGTGGTTGACAGTGCTAGCGTAGTGTGGTTGACAGTGTCAGGGTAGTGTGGTTGACAGTGTCAGGGTAGTGTGTTTGACAGTGCCAGGGTAGTGTGGTTGACAGTGCCAGGGTAGTGTGGTTGACAGTGCCAGGGTAGTGTGGTTGACAGTGCCAGGGTAGTGTGGCTGACAGTGCCAGGGAAGTGTGGTTGACAGTGCCAGGGTAGTGTGGCTGACAGTGCCAGGGTAGTGTGGTTGACAGTGCCAGGGTAGTGTGGCTGACAGTGCCAGGGAAGTGTGGTTGACAGTGCCAGGGTAGTGTGGCTGACAGTGCCAGGGTAGTGTGGTTGACAGTGCCAGGGTAGTGTGGTTGACAGTGCCAGGGTGGTGTGGTTGACTGTGCCAGGGTGGTGTGGTTGACAGTGCCAGGGTAGTGTGGTTGACAGTGCCAGGGTGGTGTGGTTGACAGTGCCAGAGTGGTGTGGTTGACAGTGTCAGGGTGATGTGATTGAATGTCAGGGTAGTGTGGTTGACAGTGCCACGGTAGTGTGGTTGACAGTGCCAGGGTAGTGTGGCTGACAGTGCCAGGGTAGTGTGGTTGACAGTGCCAGGGTAGTGTGGTTGACAGTGCCAGGATGGTGTGGTTGACAGTGACAGGGTGGTGTGGTTAACAGTGCCAGGGTGGTGTGGTTGACAGTGCCAGGGTAGTGGGGTTGACAGTGCCAGGGTAGTGTGGTTGACAGTGCCAGGGTAGTGTGGTTGACAGTGCCAGGGGAGTGTGGCTGACAGTGCCAGGGTAGTGTGGTTAACAGTGCCAGGGTAGTGTGGTTGACAGTGCCAGGGAAGTGTGGTTGACAGTGCCAGGGTGGTGTGGTTGACTGTGCCAGGGTGGTGTGGTTGACAGTGCCAGGGTGGTGTGGTTGACAGTGCCAGGGTAGTGTGGGTGACAGTGCCAGGATGGTGTGGTTGATAGTGCCAGGGTAGTGTGGTTGACAGTGCCAGGGTAGTGTGGTTGACAGTGCCAGGGAAGTGTGGTTGACAGTGCCAGGGTGGTGTGGCTGACAGTGCCAGGGTGGTGTGGTTGACAGTGCCAGGGTAGTGTGGTTGACAGTGCCAGGGTAGTGTGGCTGACAGTGCCAGGGTAGTGTGGCTGACAGTGCCAGGGTAGTGTGGTTGACAGTGCCAGGGTGGTGTGGTTGACAGTGCCAGGCTAGTGTGGTTGACAGTGTCAGGGTAGTGTGGTTGACAGTGCCAGGGTAGTGTGGATGACAGTGCCAGTGTGGTGTGGTTGACAGTGCCAGGGTGGTGTGGTTGACAGTGTCAGGGTAGTGTGGTTGACAGTGCCAGGGTGGTGTGGTCGACAATGCCAGGGTAGTGTGGTCGACAGTGACAGGGTAGTGTGGTTGACAGTGCCAGGGTGGTGTGGTTGACAGTGCCAGGGTAGTGTGGTTGACAGTGCCAGGGTAGTGTAGTTGACAGTGCCAGGGTAGTATGGTTGACAGTGCCAGGGTGGTGTGGTTGACAGTGCCAGGTTGGTGTGATTGACAGTGCCAGAGTGGTGTGGTTGACAGTGCCAGGGTAGTGTGGTTGACAGTGCCAGGATGGTGTGGTTGACAGTGCCAGAGTGGTGTGGTTGACAGTGCCAGGGTAGTGTGGTTGACAGTGCCAGGGTAGTGTAGTTGACAGTGCTAGGGTAGAGTGCTTGACAGTGTCAGGGTAGTGTGGTTGACAGTGCCAGGGTAGTGTGGTTGACAGTGCCAGGGTGGTGTGGGTGACAGTGCCAGGGTAGTGTGGTTGACAGTGTTAGGGTAGTGTGGTTGACAGTGCCAGGATAGTGTGGTTGACAGTGTTAGGGTAGTGTGGTTGACAGTGCCAGGGTAGTGTGGTTGACAGTGCCAGGGTAGTGTGGTTGACAGTGCCAGGGTAGTGTGGTTGACAGTGCCAGGGTGGTGTGGGTGACAGTGCCAGGGTAGTGTGGTTGGCAGTGCCAGGGTAGTGTGGTTGACAGTGCCAGGGTGGTGTGGTTGACAGTGCCAGGGTAGTGTGGTTGACAGTGCCAGGGTAGTGTGGTTGACAGTGCCAGGGTGGTGTGGTTGACAGTGCCAGGGTAGTGTGGTTGACAGTGTTAGGGTAGTGTGGTTGACAGTGCCAGGATGGTGTGGTTGACAGTGCCAGAGTGGTGTGGTTGACAGTGCCAGGGTAGTGTGGTTGACAGTGCCAGGGTAGTGTGGTTGACAGTGCTAGGGTAGAGTGCTTGACAGTGTCAGGGTAGTGTGGTTGACAGTGCCAGGGTAGTGTGGTTGACAGTGCCAGGGTGGTGTGGGTGACAGTGCCAGGGTAGTGTGGTTGACAGTGTTAGGGTAGTGTGATTGACAGTGCCAGGGTAGTGTGGTTGACAGTGTTAGGGTAGTGTGGTTGACAGTGCCAGGGTAGTGTGGTTGACAGTGCCAGGGTAGTGTGGTTGACAGTGCCAGGGTGGTGTGGGTGACAGTGCCAGGGTAGTGTGGTTGGCAGTGCCAGGGTAGTGTGGTTGACAGTGCCAGGGTGGTGTGGTTGACAGTGCCAGGGTAGTGTGGTTGACAGTGCCAGGGTAGTGTTGTTGACAGTGCCAGGGTGGTGTGGTTGACAGTGCCAGGGTAGTGTGGTTGACAGTGTTAGGGTAGTGTGGTTGACAGTGCCAGGGTAGTGTGGTTGACAGTGCCAGGGTGGTGTAGTTGACAGTGGTAGGGTAGTGTGGTTGACAGTGCCAGGGTAGTGTGGTTGACAGTGCCAGGGTAGTGTGGTTGACAGTGCCAGGGTAGTGTGGTTGACAGTGCCAGGGTAGTGTGGCTGACAGTGCCAGGGTAGTGTGGTTGACAGTGCCAGGGTAGTGTGGTTGACAGTGCCAGGGAAGTGTGGTTGACAGTGCCAGGGTGGTGTGGTTGACTGTGCCAGGGTGGTGTGGTTGACAGTGCCAGGGTGGTGTGGTTGACAGTGCCAGGGTAGTGTGGGTGACAGTGCCAGGATGGTGTGGTTGACAGTGCCAGGGTAGTGTGGTTGACAGTGCCAGGGTAGTGTGGTTGACAGTGCCAGGGAAGTGTGGTTGACAGTGCCAGGGTGGTGTGGCTGACAGTGCCAGGGTGGTGTGGTTGACAGTGCCAGGGTAGTGTGGTTGACAGTGCCAGGGTAGTGTGGCTGACAGTGCCAGGGTAGTGTGGCTGAGAGTGCCAGGGCAGTGTGGTTGACAGTGCCAGGGTGGTGTGGTTGACAGTGCCAGGCTAGTGTGGTTGACAGTGTCAGGGTAGTGTGGTTGACAGTGCCAGGGTAGTGTGGATGACAGTGCCAGGGTGGTGTGGTTGACAGTGCCAGGGTGGTGTGGTTGACAGTGTCAGGGTAGTGTGGTTGACAGTGCCAGGGTGGTGTGGTCGACAGTGCCAGGGTAGTGTGGTCGACAGTGACAGGGTAGTGTAGTTGACAGTGCCAGGGTGGTGTGGTTGACAGTGCCAGGGTAGTGTGGTTGACAGTGCCAGGGTAGTGTAGTTGACAGTGCCAGGGTAGTATGGTTGACAGTGCCAGGGTGGTGTGGTTGACAGTGCCAGGTTGGTGTGATTGACAGTGCCAGAGTGGTGTGGTTGACAGTGCCAGGGTAGTGTGGTTGACAGTGCCAGGATGGTGTGGTTGACAGTGCCAGAGTGGTGTGGTTGACAGTGCCAGGGTAGTGTGGTTGACAGTGCCAGGGTAGTGTAGTTGACAGTGCTAGGGTAGAGTGCTTGACAGTGTCAGGGTAGTGTGGTTGACAGTGCCAGGGTAGTGTGGTTGACAGTGCCAGGGTGGTGTGGGTGACAGTGCCAGGGTAGTGTGGTTGACAGTGTTAGGGTAGTGTGGTTGACAGTGTTAGGGTAGTGTGGTTGACAGTGCCAGGGTAGTGTGGTTGACAGTGCCAGGGTGGTGTGGGTGACAGTGCCAGTGTGGTGTGGTTGACAGTGCCAGGGTAGTGTGGTTGACAGTGTTAGGGTAGTGTGGTTGACAGTGCCAGGATGGTGTGGTTGACAGTGCCAGAGTGGTGTGGTTGACAGTGCCAGGGTAGTGTGGTTGACAGTGTCAGGGTAGTGTGGTTGACAGTGCCAGGGTAGTGTGGTTGACAGTGCCAGGGTGGTGTGGTTGACAGTGCCAGGGTGGTGTGGTTGACAGTGCCAGGGTGGTGTGGTTGACAGTGTCAGGGTAGTGTGGTTGACAGTGCCAGGGTGGTGTGGTCGACAGTGCCAGGGTAGTGTGGTCGACAGTGACAGGGTAGTGTAGTTGACAGTGCCAGGGTGGTGTGGTTGACAGTGCCAGGGTAGTGTGGTTGACAGTGCCAGGGTAGTGTAGTTGACAGTGCCAGGGTAGTATGGTTGACAGTGCCAGGGTGGTGTGGTTGACAGTGCCAGGTTGGTGTGATTGACAGTGCCAGAGTGGTGTGGTTGACAGTGCCAGGGTAGTGTGGTTGACAGTGCCAGGATGGTGTGGTTGACAGTGCCAGAGTGGTGTGGTTGACAGTGCCAGGGTAGTGTGGTTGACAGTGCCAGGGTAGTGTAGTTGACAGTGCTAGGGTAGAGTGCTTGACAGTGTCAGGGTAGTGTGGTTGACAGTGCCAGGGTAGTGTGGTTGACAGTGCCAGGGTGGTGTGGGTGACAGTGCCAGGGTAGTGTGGTTGACAGTGTTAGGGTAGTGTGGTTGACAGTGTTAGGGTAGTGTGGTTGACAGTGCCAGGGTAGTGTGGTTGACAGTGCCAGGGTGGTGTGGGTGACAGTGCCAGGGTGGTGTGGTTGACAGTGCCAGGGTAGTGTGGTTGACAGTGTTAGGGTAGTGTGGTTGACAGTGCCAGGATGGTGTGGTTGACAGTGCCAGAGTGGTGTGGTTGACAGTGCCAGGGTAGTGTGGTTGACAGTGCCAGGGTAGTGTGGTTGACAGTGCCAGGGTGGTGTGGGTGACAGTGCCAGGGTAGTGTGGTTGACAGTGTTAGGGTAGTGTGGTTGACAGTGCCAGGGTAGTGTGGTTGACAGTGTTAGGGTAGTGTGGTTGACAGTGCCAGGGTAGTGTGGTTGACAGAGCCAGGGTAGTGTGGTTGACAGTGCCAGGGTGGTGTGGGTGACAGTGCCAGGGTAGTGTGGTTGGCAGTGCCAGGGTAGTGTGGTTGACAGTGCCAGGGTGGTGTGGTTGACAGTGCCAGGGTAGTGTGGTTGACAGTGCCAGGGTAGTGTGGTTGACAGTGCCAGGGTGGTGTGGTTGACAGTGCCAGGGTAGTGTGGTTGACAGTGTTAGGGTAGTGTGGTTGACAGTGCCAGGGTAGTGTGGTTGACAGTGCCAGGGTGGTGTAGTTGACAGTGGTAGGGTAGTGTGGTTGACAGTGCCAGGGTAGTGTGGTTGACAGTGCCAGGGTAGTGTGGTTGACAGTGCCAGGGTAGTGTGGTTGACAGTGCCAGGGTAGTGTGGTTGACAGTGCCAGGGTAGTGTGGCTGACAGTGTCAGGGTAGTGTGGTTGACAGTGTCAGGGTAGTGTGGTTGGCAGTGCCAGGGTAGTGTGGTTGACAGTGCCAGGGTGGTGTGGTTGACAGTGCCAGGGTAGTGTGGTTGACAGTGCCAGGGTAGTGTGGTTGACAGTGCCAGGGTGGTGTGGTTGACAGTGCCAGGGTAGTGTGGTTGGCAGTGCCAGGGTAGTGTGGTTGACGGGTGCCAGGGTAGTGTGGTTGGCAGTGCCAGGGTAGTGTGGTTAACAGTGCCAGGGTAGTGTGGTTGGCAGTGCCAGGGTAGTGTGGTTGACAGTGCCAGGGTAGTGTGGTTGGCAGTGCCAGGGTAGTGTGGTTGACAGTGCCAGGGTAGTGTGGTTGACAGTGCCAGGGTAGTGTGGTTGACAGTGCCAGGGTGGTGTTGATGTAACTTTCTGGCGTTGATGTGACTGTTTCAGGCGTTGATGTGGTCGTGATGCCACTCTCTGTTGAATAGTTCCCACAAATCTCATATTTTTTCTAATACCTTTTCCATAATATTTCCAGATTACTCATGACTAAATTCTACAACTTTTGCAGAAAAGCGAAAAGTTGAAACTATAAGTTTTATGTGGGTAGTCGCGATGTAATGCTGCTTTTATTTTTACTTTGTGACACCAGCCCGAGCACCCATTTTAAGACGTAAGAGTGAAAAGCACGGAAAGGGGTGTTGAAGTTAATGAAATAAGAGAATACAAATAAATCTGACTTTCGTTATATTAGGATGTTGACCTCATGAGGAGTGTTGGCAATAATAGTGTGTTGGAACAAGATGAGCGCTTGTCAGGGGAGTCCAGGAATGTCAGTGCCATCTTGTTCCACTGCCTCGGTATTATTTCATAGGTACTTCTGTATTGCTGTAATCTCATTGTACAGTACAGTCAATTCGAAGCCCCGTAGAAGTCAACAAAATGAATCCCAATTTTGGATAATTTATACAGACTTACCAAATGAAGACACTACGCGTGTGTGGATATTTAATACTCATTTGTTCATAAAAATTGAAGAAATTACATACAAAAATTACTTTTATATGGCTTTATTTTATATAACAAAAAGCTTTGGTACATTTATCGAACAAAATGGTTATGTTTTTCTATTATAAATTTATATTGTAATTATCAGTAATACTCAATACCATATGCAGGCGATGAGTCACAATAACGTGGCTAAAGTATGTTGACCTGACCACACACACACACAATCGACTTGAGAATGGTCCAGGACGGACCGAAACGTCGTCGTCCCTTCACCTTCTAGTGTGTGGTCTGGTCAACATACTCAATACCATTTCCAGTTGTCAACAAAGTACATTTAACTTTCTCTCTTTTTTTTTAAAGAATTTGAATAAAAGGGAACTGAAGATCGTCAATTGGCCTCATACGCTGTAGCTCCTTTTCATACCCATCGAAATTCGTTCATTTTTGTTTAACGTTCCCTATAAACAATAATAATATATGAACGGAGGAAAGTGCAGACGGCCTAGCTATTGGCTTATACGAGGCAGCTCTTAAATACTGGTTTGGAAACAAGGTTGTTGATCAACAGAACAAATTACCGGGTAATATAAAAAGTGTGAGATCGCTGGATTGTGTCAAGCAAAGGTTGGATATATTATATATATATTATATATATATATATATATATATATATATATATATATATATATATATATATATATATATATATATATATATATATATATATATATATATATATATATATATATATATATATATATATATATATATATATATATGAGCTGCCTCCTGTGAGTCAATCTTCGGTACCCTTAATTCTGTCCTTGTTTCTCGCAGCTCCATCAGCACTAATAGTTAAGATTTGCTGTTTTTTTAACAATTTTCACTTGGAGATGCTTGCTTTTTCTTTTTTATTTCCTTCTGTTTGGCCTTGTTGAAAGGTTTGATCCTCTAGTTGCTTTGGGTTTCGTTCTTTTCCATTGGAGGGCCTTCGATTTTTTTTCATTGCTATCCATCGATTTTGAATCCTTTATTTGTGGGTTTTTCATCGATTTTAGTTTGTTTTTAGTTGATTATCATTAGATTTTGAGTGATTTCTAATGTTCTCATGTCTAATCCACGCTTCAAGAATCCAGCAATCCCGAGTCTATGTTACCAAGTCATTTGTTCCATAAGTTCTATGCCCACGGCAATATTTCCACAACTGTGCAGAGTTAAAACTTTGCTTAATGCGTCAGTTTTTAACTTCGTGAGTCTCCTTGCTAACTGCAGCATCGCCATTTTTTAATATCAATTTTGTACACTATGAACTTGTGGATATATTCCATAACTTTTTAAATTTTGTTGAAAATTTTTCTTTAACTTTTAATTGAATTTCCATTAGTGAGAAAGCTGTCTATTGGTGCTGCTGCTCTGCTTTGATCCGGCTGTTGTTCTTATCAGTTACGAATAGAATTTTATCAGTATTCTTGCACTGTTGCCAATATTCTTGTTCTGTGACTAAAATTCTTGCACTGTTGCCAATATTCTTGCATTGTTACCAATATTCTTGCATTGTTACCAATATTCTTGTACTGTTACCAATATTCTCGCAGTTACCATTTTTCTTGCAGTGTTACCAATATTCTTGCATTGTTACCAATATTCGTGCAATGTTACCAATATTCTTGCATTGTTACTATATACTCTTGCATTGTAACTAATGTTCTTGCATTCTTACCAATATTCTTTCATTATACCAGCTTTTATATTATTAATTTTTCTGGCAGTTATTGTGTAGACTTTGACACAATCTTTGACGGCATTAAGTTGCATCGTGGACAAGGTGGCTGTCAACGGGGAAAGTTGCATCTTGCATGTTCCGGCTGTCAAGGGGCAGCTTGAAACATGCATACATCTGGCTATCAACGAGTTAATATTTCATGTGAGGCTTTGGTACGCTCACTGCTGGCAAATAAAAGAATTTAGTGACGCCGGAATTTGCACAGAGTATAATTTTCAATACCTGACGCAGGAACCCAATTTCAAAGGTTCTGTGCAGATTTTTAACTGTGAATCCTTTTTATTAAAGCATTTCGCTCACGTGCAGACCTTCTTTATCGTTTATAGATAATAAAATATGCTTTACATGATGTGAATATAAAGCGGAGTGATAAATGATTGAGAAACCTTCACAGCATGAAAAGACCTTCAAATGTGACTATCCTAATTATCCCATAAACGTGAAAATAAATGAAGTGACGACGTTTCGGCCCGTCCTGGACCATTATATTCAGTGTTTAGGTCCAGGACGGACCGAAACATCGTCACTTACTTTATTTTCAGAATTGTGCGCTGGGTGTCTAATTTTTAGCCATTTTTTGGTGTGTTTATTTTCTCTGCGCTCAAAAAGTGACAGCAACGTTTGTAAGGATGAAGAAGACACGAACTTTTGTGAAGTTACGTTACTTATCCGAGGAGGAAGTTAAGGAACTGCCTGGTTCCGTTGATCAAACAAGGGTCCTGGGATTGCAAACAGCTATAGTTAACAATCTGGACATCAGAAGAAGCGTTGATTGTAACGTCGCCTATCTCCGGACCTTACCTTACCTTGCCGTTACCTATCGATGATTCCAAGGATCAACGTCCTCGCGGCCCGGTCTCTGACGAGGCCTCCTGGTTAGTGATCTGGTCGACGCGGCTGCTCGCAGCCTGACGTATAGAATCACAACCCGATTGATCAGGTATCCTTTGAAGATGTTTTATCAAGTTCTCTTTTGAACATTGAGAGGGGTCGGCCAGTTATGCCCCCTTATGTGTAGAGGGAGAGTGGTGAAAAGTCTTGGGCCCTTGATGTTGATAGGGTGTTGATAGAGTGCAACTCATCCTTTCATCAATATCCCCCCCCCCCTGGGGGGATATTGATCCCCGTGGCAATAAAACAGTTGCCACAGGGTAACGTCGTGGAAATGTTGAGAGCCAGGGGCCAGATTCACGAAGCAGTTAGGCAAGTACTTACGAACCTGTACATCTTTTCTCAATCTTTGACGGCTTTGTTTACAATTATTAAACAGTTAATAAGCTTGGAAGCACCAGGAGGCTGTTTATAACAATAACAACAGTTGATTGTTACGTTTTGTGTTTGCAGAATATTGTTACAAACATCCTAGTTGTGCTTGAGAGATTATAAACTGTTTAACAATTGTAAACAATGCTGTCATGATTGAGGAAAGATGTATAGGTTTCGTAAGTGGTCCCGTAAATACTTGATGAATCCTGACTGGCCATTACCCCGCTGTGATGACCTTGTGGAGGTTCTGGCGATCATGTTCCAGCAGATTGGTCTCCTAACAGGCCTTCTCCTGCCTGGTGGTCTGATCAACCAGGCTGTTAGACGCCGCTGCTCCTTTACCTACAGATTATCAATGTGCAATGAAACTTGTACAATGGGATCGAACCCCCGTACCTGAACACCTCAAGGACGCAGGTTCGATCTCATCGTATAGCTATAAATATTTCCTCATAGATTCATCACACTGTTTTGATTTCACTGTACATGATGATAACAGTGCACAAAGAATTGGGTGGATATTATTTAATTTTAGCTTATCGGGAACAGGAAGCGTCTATAGATTCCCATTACTAGAAGGCCCCCAGCTTAAGGGGCCCTCACGAAACCCCCAGTTAAGGGGGCCACATGAAGCCCCCAGGATGCTTTCATTTAGCATTTATATTTTGGAAAATAAGAGGCATAAATATTGTACTGCAATTTCGTCTACTCAAGTTAATTTTCATTCCGGATATTACCTGCTTTCAGTTATCATATAAACTTAATGAATGCGTAATGATCCAATCCGTAACCAATTAACCGTGTTTAAGCGATCTTTGTCCCTGAACGTAATATGAAAAATGTGAAAATCTAATTTAAAGTTCATATCAGCGGAACGGCAACTACAGCTTTAAACTAAGTCTTTCAAGCGCCAAATTATAAGTACGAAATTCAGTAATTCAGTTAAAATTTACACTTATTAAGAAGCAAGTGTTGAACGAATACAAAACGTTCACACACGAACGTTCTGGATTCGTAGGTACAACACTTACTTATCACGGGGAAAGCGCCAAGCCATTACGACTTTATAGCACTTGGAAGGGGGTTGGGATAAGGATTTGGGATGGGGACGGGGGGAGGGGAAGGAAGGAATGTTGCCCAACCACTTGGACGGTCGGGGATTGAACGCCGACCTGCATGAAGCGAGACCGTCGCTCTACCGTCCAGTCAAAATGGCTGGACCGTGGGCACAACAGTATCAAGCGGTTAATTCCGCGAATAAATGATTACATACTTAAGAAATTATTAGAATTATTATTTATCTCTTAAATTATTAAGAGATTATTAGAAATTATTATTAGAAAATTTTAAGATAAAATTTCCCTTCTGTTGATCTACCTGGATAAAAACAAACATTAGTCCGTCATACACTCTCTTGTATGTTTCTTATCATCACCGGTCACTCACACGCTCTCTTCTCTATGTTTCTCATCAACACGCCTTCTTATCCTATTCCAACGTAACCCGACCTATCCTAACCTAATCTAACGCGAGCTAAAATGTTTTCTATAAGGTAAGTCAGGTACGTGGCGTCACTATGACGTTTTAAAGTTCAAGTTGGAACAGATTTTGAATCCCACTAAAATCAATGGCAGCTGAGGCCTGATTGCCGTAAGCCAGACCAACCCTCTCCCTTCAGGAGCGGTATTAACGTTAATCATTCAAGCTCCTCGTTGACCGTTGCTATTAGACGCTATTTATGTGTGTATTTTACTGTAATTGTAGTATAGTGAGGGAATGTAAACAAATTCAATCTTGGTAGCTGGAAAATGAGAGAGAGAAAGAGAGTGAGAGAGAGAGAGAGAGAGAGAGTGTGGGAACCGACCTGTGAGATTTATATTTATTTAATTTATATGAATTTATATTTACGTTAATTTATATACTTCGATAGCAATTTGTATAATGATAAGTGGACTGTATTTCTGCAATAATCTTATAATCTCACAAATCGATCCTCAACACATTAGGGGGGGTTTATTAATTTATATATATGCAGCCAATCAAACTACAGAATTAGACTACATACATTGAAAGGGTTCCTTATCTTATAGTACAGCAGGTTAGTCCACCAGGTATAACTAGGGTATAGACACCAAATTATCCTCTTTGAGGTAGCTTCCATATCACCCAGTAACTGGTGCACAAATCTTGCTTCCTCGTCTTGACCTGTCAAAAGTGCGCTAGCTGTGAAGCCAGAAACCTATATATGACAAGCTATATCAGAGAAAACTGTACATGGAACAATAAAGACCTGGCTTAATTACCTTTAGTTTGAGGCTTCCACGTGATCTAACCGGTCACCCTATATCCTGACATTAATGGCCATAAATGAATGATAAACGGGTTTCGGATAGACACTTAACTTGAATTTGTAGACAGCGTGTTGACAATGGTACACCTTTGGTTTCCATAACACTACGTCCAAGTAAATTTAACAGGAGCCGAATTTGCTCCCGTGTGAGCCTCTGGTCTAGTCCAAAACAATGCTGCCCTCCTTCCTCCCTCTGACGCCTGGCTTACATTGTCCACATGTCAGAAAGTGATAGAAGGGTCACATTTACTCTACTTTAATATTGATAATTAAGTTAATTTATATAAGATGTTTTTATGATGGTAAAGTCCAAAGACTAATGTATTTAAGAATAATTCCCAGCAGAATAGCTGGTGAATTATAATAGTATGTGGTGATGATATCCCGTTTTCTTTAGACGGTAATTCCACTACAAGTTACGTTTTCTATGGGTTAACTTGCTCATACAACACAGCTATTATCTGTATGATATTATTGTTAAATGGTGTCGGATTTTCCGACATAATTCCCCAGGGGCTGCTCACGGGTCGAAGTCCTAATTAGAACAGACGAACACCGATACTCCTCCTTCGAATTATTAGATTAATTTGATGTTAGTAGTTAGTAATCACACATTTATGTGTCTGTTCGTGCAGGACGGATGTCCCGTACTAGAGTTGCAGGGGTTAGAAGTCTAATGCGATTTCATTTCCCTGTCAACTCTTGAAAGGCTAATATTCAAGCCTAATTACATATTATTTAACCCAGAAGACTGGATGTGATCAAGTACTACAGTCAAGTATGATTCAGGGACTGCAGTGAGATCAGTGACATTAGATAACTTGAAGTTTCTTCAGGTAACTGGTCACTGATATATAAACACTGAGGCCCATGGAATACATCTTGATTAAATAATAAATGTATCAAATCAGTCATCAGATTTATTGGGGTTTAATTTAGTTAATTGATTCAGAAGATTGAATAGCTCATCATTAAAGTAAAGTATAGTTCTGAGACTGCAGTGGGTTCAGTGACATTGGTCGCAGTAACTTGTAGCTGTTTTAGGCTACTGTTCACTGATTTGCCACTGAGGCCTCAAGAACTCATCTTCAGCTTTAAATGATGATACTAACATCAACTTCTGTTGGTATAGTCAGCTGTAATCTCCTTAGTATAATGCTACTGGAGAAATATAATCAGCTGACAAATTTAGATTTCTACTGGTATTGTTTATCTGCAGGCATAGGTCTCCTCAGGCTTGATACTGGGCCTGAGAGTAATTTACCTCCTGCAGAGTTTAACATGGTTATACCCTGATATTTAGTAGGGCTACCAATGAATCGATGACAATAGTCTGTCCCTACAAGGAGACCGAAGTCGGTGAGGTGATCAGACTTAATATTATCTGCCAATTTTATTCCTCTATTTCTCAGGAATTTGGCTGTGGCTCTCAGACCTTGAACTTGTAGGTCTACTGGTATTTTGTCCACCACAATGGCTTGTACTCGACAGACGTACCTGCCTAAACGTACTGATGGTTGTACCACCTGGTAGACTTGAGGTCCTGCATCTGTTACAAACCCTGAGATGTTGAATGACATCTGGGCTACAGGCCTTAATTGTAATTCATCTGCCAGCTTTTTAGTAATATATGTTCTCTGGGATCCTTGGTCAAACAACCCACGGGTATGGACCTTGGCCCTCTTATTCAGGATGGTAATTTGGGCAGTAGGCAAAGTCGTATTACCTTTAGACTTTGCTGATTGGACACTCTTTGTTTGTTGCACCTTGCAGTACTGTACTGTGGTGGGAATGCTATCTTCCACCTTGGGGTTTGGAGACGTTGTTTTGGTGTCTCTGCACAATGCTGCATGGTGCTGACCTTTGTTACACCTATTACAGGTGTGTAATTGGGTATCACAGTCCTTGATGTTATGTTTCCTGAGGCACCTCGTGCAATGTTGCAAATCTTTGAGTCGCTCAACACGGGCGTCACTATCAGGAAAATTAGGGCAGTGGTACATTGAATGTTTCTCATTGCAGAACAAACATGTTCCATAGCTTCCTGTACCCTTTGGTGTCACGTTCTTGGATGACACAGTAACTATAGGCTTGGAGGGTCCCACTGCATATACGCCCACACTGCCACTGTTCCACTTTGGTGTTGAATTATATTGTCTAGATTGATTTGGAGTACCTTTGGTACTCTGTGGTTTACTATTATTGGTTTCTGAGGGTTTACTTGGTGGTTTTAATTTGTCATGTGTTCGTAATTGATGAACTACTGACTTTAAACCTTCAGATATTTCATTCATGGATAAGATGCTTTTATTGTAATGAGCACTCATTTGTCTCAATATGTCCCTAGGTATTTTCTCCTGGACAATTATTTTCAAGACCCACTCAGCCCCGTTTGTATCTGCTGTCAGGCTGAGGGCATTGATCAATGATTCTACCTCCAGCTTGAAGACTTGGAGTGAATCAGCTGAAGCCTCCGGTGGGGGTAAATGCAACAGCTCATGAACTAAATGTGATGTTCTTACTTCTGGATCAGCATAATTATCCTTGAGGAGTTTTACTGCCAGATCATAGCCGTCATTAGTTAATCTCAGATGGGATACTACTGTTTTAGCCTCACCTGATAATTGGCCTTGCAAATAAGAGAATTTACTACTCTTTGGTAAAGATTGTTTTGAGTCTACAAGGTCAACGAATTTGTTCCAAAATTCATTCCAATCTTCCTCATCTTTTCCTGAGAAAGTGGGTAAATTAATTGGAGGAAGTCGAGCTTCTGCTTGACTCGTATTAGATGCAACTGTTGTTGTTGTTGCTGTTGCCTTGTTCTGGGCAATTAATTTGACATAAGGCTGTAACGTGGCCTGAGTGTGATCTTCATAATTCGCAAGATCAACCATAATGTCGTCTATTTCTGTTTCTGATAAATTGGTGTTGGCAAGTTCAGCCACATATGTTGCTATTTGACATTTGATTTGCTCAAATTTACCTGCAGCTGCTTGATAATAGCTTTCCAGGTCAGCATAATCAACTTGAGATTGTTGTGACAAATCTTCACATTTCTTGATGTCTTGTTAAGTGGCCTTTAAGACCTGCAAGGGTTCTTTTCATTCTCCCTGCATTATCCATACTGGCTCGTTGGTGAAGCCTTGTGGGACTTGTACTTGGGCTGCTCATAATACTGAACAAACACTAATGGTAGCCTAGGGTAAATTCTGCACTCACTAGGCAATAATCCTACCTCTACTAGAGGTTAGCACTTAAAATTAATACACATTATATATATACAATCATACACACTAATGATTTGAGTGATAAACCAGTGTCACTGGAAGTACCTTTAGGTTAGCTCTTCTATATCACCCTAGGATGGTAGAGACACTAATTAATCACTCAAAGGTGTAATGATCATAAGTAATTTATTATATATACACAACTCAACTCGAGTTGATAAAAATTACACCCAAAATAGGGTCTGCACCATTCATTAATGGTGTTAAGTTGTTTAATATAGTACAACTGACTATGGTAATAATGGGACTAGGATGAACGATAATAGTTCAACTAGTCATATCCTACCCTGTTGTGGGTTGGCAATTAGTAAATATTATACTGTGATCACTAGTGCAATATATATTAAATAATTCTCTATTTTGGAGAAATAATATACACAATTATTGATAATAGCCTCTTAATTAGCCTCTATGAAACTTCTAATATTATCAAGAAGTATTAAATATTATTAGTGACCTCGCGAAATAAACTCCACAAAATTCGTAGATAATCTCTCGCGAAATGTAACACCACGAAATCCGTGAACAATCTTGCGAGGACACAGCCAATAATTTGGCTGGCTTCTATATTAGCGCTGTCATTTCACGGAATAACACGCCACCAAATCTGTGGGTGTGCATGAAACCGCTGACTAAGGCTGATCTGAACTGAGGGAGGCTCCTGAGCTCCCACGAGGCTACGCTGCTGTCTAGACTGGCTTTGTTTAAATCACACTGCACTAGATATTTAATGAATCCACTGGTTAACTGGTTCATCCTGTACTAAGATGACCAAATGTGGGTTCAAAGGATCAAATAATCCGTCATCCGGTTCGAAGATGACCAAATAATTCGGTTTCGAAGGACCAAATAATGTGGGAACCGACCTGTGAGATTTATATTTATTTAATTTATATGAATTTATATTTACGTTAATTTATATACTTCGATAGCAATTTGTATAATGATAAGTGGACTGTATTTCTGCAATAATCTTATAATCTCACAAATCGATCCTCTACACATTAGGGGGGGTTTATTAATTTATATATATGCAGCCAATCAAACTACAGAATTAGACTACATACATTGAAAGGGTTCCTTATCTTATAGTACAGCAGGTTAGTCCACCAGGTATAACTAGGGTATAGACACCAAATTATCCTCTTTGAGGTAGCTTCCATATCACCCAGTAACTGGTGCACAAATCTTGCTTCCTCGTCTTGACCTGTCAAAAGTGCGCTAGCTGTGAAGCCAGAAACCTATATATGACAAGCTATATCAGAGAAAACTGTACATGGAACAATAAAGACCTGGCTTAATTACCTTTAGTTTGAGGCTTCCACGTGATCTAACCGGTCACCCTATATCCTGACATTAATGGCCATAAATGAATGATAAACGGGTTTCGGATAGACACTTAACTTGAATTTGTAGACAGCGTGTTGACAATGGTACACCTTTGGTTTCCATAACACTACGTCCAAGTAAATTTAACAGGAGCCGAATTTGCTCCCGTGTGAGCCTCTGGTCTAGTCCAAAACAATGCTGCCCTCCTTCCTCCCTCTGACGCCTGGCTTACATTGTCCACATGTCAGAAAGTGATAGAAGGGTCACATTTACTCTACTTTAATATTGATAATTAAGTTAATTTATATAAGATGTTTTTATGATGGTAAAGTCCAAAGACTAATGTATTTAAGAATAATTCCCAGCAGAATAGCTGGTGAATTATAATAGTATGTGGTGATGATATCCCGTTTTCTTTAGACGGTAATTCCACTACAAGTTACGTTTTCTATGGGTTAACTTGCTCATACAACACAGCTATTATCTGTATGATATTATTGTTAAATGGTGTCGGATTTTCCGACAGAGAGAGAGAGAGAGAGAGAGAGAGAGAGAGAGAGAGAGAGAGAGAGAGAGAGAGAGAGAGAGAGAGAGAGAGAGAGAGAGAGAGAGAGAGAGAGAAGAGAGAGAGAGAGAGAGGCAGAAAATACAGTTGAGAAACCGCCAAATAATTCTAGAAATAGTGACACAAAGTGTTTACATATTATAAAACAATAAATTACCTTCAATGACGATTTATTAAATATTTGAAGTCATTTTGTGATCTAAATCTATTAGTTATAAGGTTCAGAATTTAATGGCATCTATTAACACCTTAAAAAAATCGAGTAAAAATCAATTGTTTCTAAATATATGTAAATACTTTGTTATTTGAGTAAATTATATTAATATTTCTACGTTTAATAGTCATATACGCGTGTATATGAATACTGACCAGTACTTGTATACACTGTATGGAAGTAACTATACATTAAAACTCAAATATAACTTTGAGAAGAGAGAAGGAATTGCCCAGCTGACAAGAAATTTTCAAAACATTATTTTCGTCAAAATTTCCATCTCTTTTCATGACTGTGAATTTAAATCTTTTCATTTTTGTCCTTAAAAACGAAACAAAATTGCTCAAAACTTGGAAATCATTTCGTCACCCCGTCATGTCTTCAGTAAATGGAAAATTGACAATTACCTTTTTATCGTAATTTCCAATCGTGACTCCAGAATCTTTCATTCAAGCCGTGCCCTCGCTCTTAAGAGCCCCGTGGATGGTTGATATGCATGAACTTGGGCGTAAATCTTGCCGTTCTCTGGATAAGAGGATTTTTTGCCCGAATCCCCTGTAAATCTACTTCAGCATCACGATTGACTCCAAAGTTAAAAATTCCATTTGATCGGAGTTAAGATTGCGAGATTGCACGGCTGGAGCAAAATGAAATAGTAACGCAACGCGGTGAAAAATTCACATTCATCACTGTAGGACGTTGTTGTCAGGGGGAGGGGGGGCTGTTTAAGCCCTTGCTACCAACGCCGGCAACAAATCCCCCCCTTAAACCCCACCGACCCCCCTTCAAGATGCAACCTTCCGTATCCTCATATAAATCCCTGCCAACGTAACCAGATCTACAGCTGTTCTTGCCAAAGCTGAGAAGCCTGCGGAATCCTGCTAGTACACAACACAGAGGGAATACCTGATGCCGCCTCGGCTATGACTCTGCTCCTGCAGTATTAGCAACGCTGGGTCGAACAGCCTTAGGGCAATTTGTCGCGGAGGTAGGAAGCGATTTTATGGGCGGACATCTGCGCGCCCGCCACTTTGGAATATTTTTCTCTAGCGCCATATTGGAATCTTATCATAAGGAATGCTGGGAATGTCGAAACAAAAATGGATTTCCAAGTGATGACATAGTGAAAGTAGATGAAAAATAGTGGAATGATGTCTTTGGGGAGATACTGGCAAGGGTGGCACTTTCTATGGCAGGATGGCACTTATTGTGGCAGGGTGGCACTTACTGTGGCAGGGTGGCACTTTCTATGACAGGGTGGCACTTTTTATGGCAGGATGACACTTATTGTGGCAGGGGTGGCATTTTCTATGGCAGGGTGGCACTTATTGTGGCAGGGGTGGCACTTTCTATGGCAGGGTGGCACTTATTGTGGCAGGGTGGCACTTTTTATGGCAGGATGGCACTTATTGTGGCAGGGGTGGCACTTTCTATGGCAGGGTGGCACTTATTGTGGCAGGGGTGGCACTTTCTATGGCAGGGTGGCACTTATTGTGGCAGGGGTGGCACTTTCTATGGCAGGGTGGCACTTATTGTGGCAGGGGTGGTACTTTCTATGGCAGGGTGGCACTTATTGTGGCAGGGGTGGCACTTTCTATGGCAGGGTGGCACTTATTGTGGCAGGGGTGGTACTTTCTATGGCAGGGTGGCACTTATTGTGGCAGGGTGGCACTTTCTATGGCAGGGTGGCAGTTCATCAGTCTTACCTTATACATTAACTCCCCCTCACTGTTTCTCTACACTTGATAATGATCCAGGATGGACTGAAACGTTCTCACTTCATTTACCTTCAGACGTGTGGCCTGAATGTCCAGAGATTTCAGAATATCATTTGTATAGATATTCCATGCAAATATAACTCATTATGATATCACAGACATAAAGGATATATACCAGCAAGTAACAAAGAAACAAAGACGATATTAAACTTTGGTTTAATATCGTGTAATAATACAATACAATAAAAATAAAATAAAATAGTACAATAAAAACTATTACATCTCTGAGTAGCAGTTATTTCTAGAAGACTGCTAGACGCAGGTTCGAATCCTCGTCACGGCCCTTGTGGATTTGTTTACGTTTTATGTTTCATTGTTTATACAAACTGTCCTTATTAGCTGTGTAATGTGTAGCAGCTCTCTAACCCTGCCCACAGAGGACTGGAGAAAGCGTGTATATTATATATATATATAGAATATAATATAGTATAATATATATATATATATATATATATATATATATATATATATATATATATATATATATATATATATATATATATATATATATATACACACACAAGCAAAGAAAATCACGTTCAGTACCTTGAATCAACGTTGAGTAACGTTAATCTAAGATAGATGACTTAGTACCAGGGAAGGTGGATGATTTCGCACTTGGGGGGAGATGGATGATTTAGTACCAGGTAAGATGGATGACATAACACCAGGGGAGGTGGATGATTTATAGTGCCAGGGTAGGTGGGTGACTTAGTACCAAAAAGGTGGATGACTTAATAGCACCAGGGTTGAGAATGACATAGTAATAGGGAAGATGGATGACTTAGTCCAAGGGTGGACTAAGCATTCCCTTGGTGGATGATTAGCACCAAAGGGATGGATGGCGTAGCACCAGGGGGAGATGGATAGCGTAGTGCCATGGCAGGTGGATGACATAATACTAGAGGAGGTGGATGACTTAGTGCCAGGGGAAGGTGGATGACTAAGTACCAGGGGGAGGTGGATGAGTAGTACCAGAAGAGGTGGATAACTAAATACCATGGGAAGTGGATGACTAAGTACCAGGGAGAGGTGGATGAGTAGTACCAGAAGAGGTGGATGAGTAGTACCAGAAGAGGTGGATAACTAAATACCATGCGAAGTGGATGACCAAGTACCAGTGGATGACGTAGTACTATTTACTGGAAATAACATTCAATTTCGTGCAATGTAAATGACTGTCAATAACTAACATATTATGCAACTACACCAGATTTGGTGACATTGCCAAATGACGTCTTTTTCAATATATTTGATTTGAGAGAAACTGAGTTAATCTTCACGTCAATAACGGAGAATATCTCAGCAAACACACGACGGAACCATGCGTTTGTTTAACGTTTTGACGTTTCTTTGACGTTTATACGTTTGTTTAAAAGTTTTTACGTTTGTTTACACTTTTCACGTTTGTTTAACGTTTGTTTTATGTTTGTGTAACTTTTATTATGTCTGTTTCAACGCTATGGTGACGTTGTATGTTGGTTTTCTGCGCCTCTCACACTGCTGCGAGAACTGTAGTGTGAAACAGAACAGTTAACACAGACAAATCTTGTCCATCTTTCATTTTGGAAAGTGTGATAAAGTACCTATCAGACAAGAGGCTCAACGGCGCATGAGGGATAGTGAGCACGTGCTGGACTGAGCACGTGGTGGACTGAGCACGTGGTGGACTGAGCACGTGTTGGACTGAGCACGTGGTGGACTGAGCACGTGGTAGACTGAGCACGTGTTGGACTGAGCACGTGTTGGACTGAGCACGTGGTGGACTGAGCACGTGGTGGACTGAGCACGTGTTGGACTGAGCACGTGGTGGACTGAGCACGTGGTGGACTGAGCACGTGGTGGACTGAGCACGTGTTGGACTGAGCACGTGGTGGACTGAGCACGTGGTAGACTGAGCACGTGTTGGACTGAGCACGTGTTGGACTGAGCACGTGTTGGACTGAGCACGTGGTGGACTGAGCACGTGTTGGACTGAGCACGTGGTGGACTGAGCACGTGGTGGACTGAGCACGTGGTGGACTGAGCAAGATGCATACTCACCACGAGGTGGAATTGAGCACTACCCAGACTGAGCACCAGCTATAGTGAACACCAGCTGGAGTGAGCACCAGCTGGAGTGAGCACCAGCTATAGTGAGCACCAACTGGAGTGAGCACCAGCTAGAGTGAGCACCAGCTAGAGTGAGCACCAGCTAGAGTGAGCACCAGCTGGAGTGAGCACCAGCTGGAGTGAGCACCAGCTATAGTGAGCACCAGCTAGAATGAGCACCAGCTAGAGTGAGCACCAGCAATAGTGAGCACCAGCTAGAGTGAGCACCAACTAGAGTGAGCACCAGCTATAGTGAGCACCAGCCTGAGTGAGCACCAGCCTGAGTGAGCACCTGCTAGAGTGAGCACTGAGCACCCTAGCGGAGCCCAGAAGAGCTAAAGATATGCGATCCTCGCACAGTGGTGTCGAGCCTTCAGGGGGTTTTCTTCCTCTTCATCTTGTCAAACTTTTAACAAGTCTTGAGAATTTTAAACTTAGGGGCCTCGGTCTCTTAAGATACGATCTCGGTCTCTGGCATTCGGTCTCGGTCTCCCTTGACACGGTCTCTGGCATGACACCTTGGAGGCCATACCTTCAGCAGGACGAACTGAGGGGGAAAATATTCCTGCAGACAAATATATATTTAGAGGAATGTGTAGTGTTACATATTAATGTGTAGTATTAAATATTTAAAGGAATTTATACTTCATGTAAATATCTGTAACTCCTACATAAGTCACTTTAAGAAGGGTTAAGTCTGTGACTAAACCAAATTTAATATTAAAAAAGTGTGTTTTGAAATAAATATTCGCTACAGAGTTGCTGTTTAAAATTTGATATCTCATAATTTTTCCTACATTACATCGCCTAATTGCAAAAAAAATTGTCAATTTAATTCACTTTACTTGTTTTGATCAGACAATTTAATTTTGTGTTTGTTATATTTACTATATCTGTAGTTATGATTGCTATAAAGTGTTTCGTTAATCCCCAAATGTTTTGACAATTTATCTAAAAAAATGTGAGTTTGATGTACTCTGCTCAACACTTATATATTACAGCCAAAACTGTACTAAGTTGTACCAGTTGTCATGACGACTTATTATGATTTTGATTCTTCTTAAGTTTTTACTTAAGTTTTTAAGTTTTTTTTTTACTTCTTAAGTTTTTACGCTTTTACTGACCCGCGCCCACTCCTAAAGTGGCTACAGTGTTGTGGTACATATTAGATTAGTGTTACATATTGATGTGCAGTGATACAAATTAACGCGAAGTGTTACATATTGATCGGTAGTGTTACATATTGATGGGTAATGTTGCATTTTAATGTGCAGTGTTGCATATTAATGTGTAGTGTTGCATATTAATGTGCAGTGTTGCACATTAATGTGCAGTGTTGCATATTAATGTGCAGTGTTGCATATTAATATGTAGTGTTGCATATTAATGTGCAGTGTTGCATATTAATGTGCAGTGTTTCATATAAATATGTAGTGTTGCATATTAATGTGCAGTGTTGCACATTAATGTGCAGTGTTGCACATTAATGTGCAGTGTTGCATATTAATGTGCAGTGTTGCATATTAATATGTAGTGTTGCATATTAATGTGCAGTGTTGCATATTAATGTGCAGTGTTGCATATTAATGTGTAGTGTTGCATATTAATATGTAGTGTTGCATATTAATGTGCAGTGTTGCATATTAATGTGTAGTGTTGCATATTAATGTGTAGTGTTGCATATTAATGTGTAGTGTTGCATATTAATGTGCAGTGTTGCATATTAATGTGTAGCGTTGCATATTAATGTGCAGTGTTGCATATTAATGTGTAGTGTTGCATATTAATGTGCAGTGTTGCATATTAATGTGTAGTGTTGCATATTAATGTGCAGTGTTGCATATTAATGTGCAGTGTTGCATATTAATGTGCAGTGTTGCATATTAATGTGTAGTGTTGCATATTAATGTGCAGTGTTGCATATTAATGTGCAGTGTTGCATATTAATGTGCAGTGTTGCATATTAATGTGCAGTGTTGCATATTAATGTGCAGTGTTGCATATTAATGTACAGTGTTGCATATTAATGTGTAATGTTGCATATTAATGTACAGTGTTGCATATTAATGTACAGTGTTACATATTAATATGAAGTATTACATATTAATGTGTAGTGTTACATATTAATGTGTAGTGTTACATATTAATATGAAATATTACATATTAATGTGTAGTGTTACATATTAATGTCGCGAGTAATATCATATGATTGTATACGCACGTAATAGTACTCATCTAATTATGCTTTAATATAATTTTGCACGTGGTGATCATGTCTCCCCTAATTATTATGTCTTCAAATATTCGAAAGCTTAAGTGTTTCCTCGCAACTCATACCTGTATGAGTTGCTTATGTTGTTGAATTGAACATCAGCGTCATGTTATCACCCTTGATCATCGTAGATTAGCACACACAGGGACGCTTCTCTTACTGGACAGTGTACGAATACAGGTGTTATGTTCTCTTTATGTAATTATGTTCTGTAATTTTTATGTAAAAACTTTCCCAGCTATAGGAGGCATGGTCGACGACAGGGCCGCGGGGGCGCTAAGCCCTGGAAGCACCTCAAGGTAACCACCTCAAGGTAACCTATAAATGTACAGCCATTTATAAATGCTCCACAGGCCTGTGGAGGCGTCTTCGTGTAGGCCTCCACAAGCTCCTCTTTGTCTAGGTCTTCCCAGCGTATAACTCTTACAGCTCTTCCTCCAATAATAATAGGACTTATAACACCTGTTTGGTTAAACGTATAATATTGCACTGTTGGACCCCCAAAATCACTCTTTGTGTAACTGAATTAGCGCAATTAGCATGATAAAAAGTGGAAATTAACTAACCTAATTTAACCTGTGCAAGCAATCCTATTTTATAGTAGGCTAATATATTATATATGTTCTATACTAGGCTATAGAATGTTTAAAATTGACGTCTAGATTTTTACGTTCCAGTTACAAAAAAGGTACAAAACGAGAATATTGTTGACTACAAGAGTCCGTTTTTGTTCCTTCGACCAAAGAGTTATCATTAGTACTATGATTTTAGGATGGTGGTATGAACTCTTAACAAGAGTTCCTACCACCATCCTAAGCTTCACCTTCACCTCATCCTTGGCTGTAAATCCAGCAGCACCAACACTTGCAAGATATCACAAGAAGCGGTATTTTGTAATGCACTTCCTCTTCATCCTCCACTGTCTTTCTGAGACACAAATTACTGCAAGGTTACCTAGAAACCCGAATACTGGTCAGTGCCTGGATGATAGATTACTCAACTGGCCTCGCACAGAACGCTACACTTTCTCATTCTTCACGAAGGGGAAATAAAAATATCGATCTGTCTCATTTTCTCAAAAATATATATTTATACCCTGAGAGTCACACATATTAACTATGTATGCTCCTTTCTCAACCAAGTGCAGCTTAGTATTATTTAAAAAGTTAAAAAAGAGATTGAAGTAGTCTATTTTTTACAATACCATTCGGAATATTCTAAAGAGAAAATCAATAACTGTACAGTGTAAATATGCACACACTTAAACCGTACCCAATTCATAGCGATAATGAGTAATTCCTTGAAAAGTCTTTACAACATTGGAATATTATAAATTTCTATGCAGTTTGAATCGAGAACTTTTGACTGGGTTCAAGAGCTCTTGAGCTGGGCCCAGTGCTGGGAGGAGGAGCGCTCTGGGGTCGTAGCCCTAAGGACCCGGGTTCGATCCCCGGCAGACAGAAATAAATGGGCAGACTTTCTTTCATCCAGGTGCTCCTGTTCATCTAGCAGTAAATAGGTGCCTGGGAGTTAGACAGCTGGTACGGGCTTCTTCCTGGAGATGTGTGTGTGTGTGTAAGATAAATATATGTAGAAGACATAAAGGAAAAATAAACTGGCTAAAAGACAGGGTCCAAGAGCTAATAGCTCGATTCTGCAAATACATATAGTAAATACACACACACACACACACACACACACACACACACACACACACACACCGTTGAGAGGCGGGACCAAAGAGCCAGAGCTCAACCCTCACAAGCACAACTCGGTAAGTACACACATATTATGATATCCATTAAATTAAACGTTTTGGCTTGCTTCTCATTTGATTTGTTAGGTTACTCACGCGATGAAAACAGGGGGGGTCTCGGGGGACGCAGAAAGACCTTACCTGTCAGGTAGACAGCTGGGTCACGCGGGCCCACCACCAACCTTACCTGTCTGGTAGACAGCTGGGTCACGCGGGCCCACCACCAACCTTACCTGTCTGGTAGACAGCTGGGTCACGCGGGCCCACCACCAACCTTACTTGTCAGGTAGACAGCTGGGTCACGCGGGCCCACCACCAACCTTACCTGTATGGTAGACAGCTGGGTCACGCGGGCCCACCACCAACCTTACCTGTCTGGTAGACAGCTGGGTCACGCGGGCCCACCACCAACCTTACCTGTCAGGTAGACAGCTGGGTCACGCGGGTCCACCACCAACCTTACCTGTCTGGTAGACAGCTGGGTCACGCGGGCCCCCCACCAACCTTACCTGTCAGGTAGACAGCTGGGTCACGCGGGCCCACCACCAACCTTACCTGTCAGGTAGACAGCTGGGTCACGCGGGCCCACCACCAACCTTACCTGTCAGGTAGACAGCTGGGTCACGCGGGCCCACCACCAACCTTACCTGTCAGGTAGACAGCTGGGTCACGCGGGCCCACCACCAACCTTACCTGTCTGGTAGACAGCTGGGTCACGCGGGCCCACCACCAACCTTACCTGTCAAGAGGAAAAGAACATTAGACACTAATAAACGTAGAGGAAACAGCTGTTGTTGCGGACACGCAACACACACCGAGGAAGCATTAACCGGAGCACAATAATGTGAAACTGGTCAAGACATCAACACGTTAATCACCGGTTACTGTCAGGTTACTGTCACCTTGCTGTCGTCACTGTCAGGTTACTGTCACCTTGCTGTCGTCACTGTCAGGTTACTGTCACCTTGCTGTCGTCACTGTCAGGTTACTGTCACCTTGCTGTCGTCACTGTCAGGTTACTGTCACCTTGCTGTCGTCACTGTCAGGTTACTGTCACCTTGCAGTTGTCACTGTCAGGTTACTGTCACCTTGCTGTCGTCACTGTCAGGTTACTGTCACCTTGCTGTCGTCACTGTCAGGTTACTGTCACCTTGCTGTCGTCACTGTCAGGTTACTGTCACCTTGCCGTCGTCACTGTCAGGTTACTGTCACCTTGCCGTCGTCACTGTCAGGTTACTGTCACCTTGCTGTCGTCACTGTCAGGATACTGTCACCTTGCTGTCGTCACTGTCAGGTTACTGTCACCTTGCTGTCGTCACTGTCAGGTTACTGTCACCTTGCTGTCGTCACTGTCAGGTTACTGTCACCTTGCTGTCGTCACTGTCAGGTTACTGTCACCTTGCTGTCGTCACTGTCAGGTTACCGTCACCTTGCTGTCGTCACTGTCAGGTTACCGTCACCTTGCAGTCGTCACTGTCAGGTTACTGTCACCTTGCTGTCGTCACTGTCAGGTTACTGTCACCTTGCTGTCGTCACTGTCAGGTTACTGTCACCTTGCTGTCGTCACTGTCAGGTTACTGTCACCTTGCTGTCGTCACTGTCAGGTTACTGTCACCTTGCTGTCGTCACTGTCAGGTTACTGTCACCTTGCTGTCGTCACTGTCAGGTTACTGTCACCTTGCTGTCGTCACTGTCAGGTTACTGTCACCTTGCTGTCGTCACTGTCAGGTTACTGTCACCTTGCTGTCGTCACTGTCAGGTTACTGTCACCTTGCTGTCGTCACTGTCAGGTTACCGTCACCCAAATCATCAACGCATCAATAACTGGCAATTTCAACTGATAACAGACAATTCTTTAGTACTCCTGACGGGCATATCATCCAACACACATCAACACAACACATTTACAAACTCTTTTTGTTAATTTAAAGTCTGAAATTAAATTCTAAGATGAAATTTAAAATTAAATTTAAAGTGATTTTGTGTATCCTGGATGAATTTTTTTTCGTCCTATTTTCACACTATTTGCGAATGTCCTATTTCAGTCCCAACTACTACGGTAACTAGCCCCGTCCCCACTACACTAACTAGCCCACCCACTAACCCCCACTAGCCCACCCACTAACCCCCACTAGCCCACCCACTAAACCCCCCTAGCCCACCCACTAACCCCCACTAGCCCACCCACTAACCCCCACTAGCCCACCCACTAACCCCCACTAGCCCACCCACTAACCCCCACTAGCCCACCCACTAACCCCCACTAGCTCACCCACTAACCCCCACTAGCCCACCCACTAACCCCCACTAACCACCACTAGCCCACCCACTAACCCCCACTAGCCCACCCACTAACCCCCACTAGCCCACCCACTAATCCCCACTAGCCCACCCACTAACCCCCACTAGCCCACCCACTAACCCCCACTAGCCCACCCACTAATCCCCACTAGCCCACCCACTAACCCCCACTAGCCCACCCACTAACCCCCACTAGCCCACCCACTAATCCCCACTAGCCCACCCACTAACCCTCACTAGCCCACCCACTAACCCCCACTAGCCCACCCACTAATCCCCACTAGCCCACCCACTAACCCCCACTAGCCCACCCACTAATCCCCACTAGCCCACCCACTAACCCCCACTAGCCCACCCACTAATCCCCACTAGCCCACCCACTAACCCTCACTAGCCCACCCACTAACCCCCACTAGCCCACCCACTAACCCCCACTAGCCCACCCACTAACCCCCACTAGCCCACCCACTAACCCCCACTAGCCCACCCACTAACCCCCACTAGCCCACCCACTAACCTTACAGTACCAAGACCTCCGCAACATTCACCCCTCAGCACACTGCCATGGGGCAGGTCTGATCCATCAGGCTGTTGTTTTACGCCATCGACAAAATGTCTGATAAATCGTACACCTGTTGGCAGGAAGTGTTCCGGGGGGGGGGGGGGGGGGGAGGCCTAAATTATTGGCCCAACTTTTTAAAATGAGGTGACAGTATTGTCGTTCCTAGTGAAATTATGTGAATTAAAATAATCCACTATTTTGCATTATGACTTACCCGATTATAATGTATGTGTGTGTGTGTATATATATTTATATATATATATATATATATATATATATATATATATATATATATATATATATATATATATATATATATATATATATATATGTATGTATGTATAAAATACAGCAGGGGTGCCATAGGCACAATCAGAGAACTCTGTATAAACATCAGAGGTCCACGATAGTTCAACGTCCTTCCAGCGAGTATAAGAAATATTGCCGGAACAACCGTGGACATCTTCAAGAGAAAACTAGATAGTTATCTTCAAGAAGTGCCGGACCAACCAGGCTACGGTGGATATGTGGGCCTGTGGGCTGCTCCAAGCAACAGCCTGTTGGACCAAGCTCTCACAAGTCAAGCCTGGCCGGGCTTGGGGAGTAGAACAACTCCCATCAACCCCATCAACCAGGTAAGTAGATATTTATTAAAGACACCATATTAATAGGATGATTTATCATGAATAATTTTCATGATAAATAGGTATTAATGTTATCTAAAAAGTTTAAAATTTCCAAGATGTTGCTTGGCACGTATGCAAATTACGTAGCTTATGGGTTCATGTATCCGAATCCTTATTATGACTTTCTGAAAAAGGTCCATGGGATGAGTACATAGGACCCATAATAACTAAAATAAAACTTTTTTCCGGTAAATGGGGCATGGATGGATGTTGGGAAGAGTGTGCCATCCCACAAGAGCCCATTGACGTCACCGGCAGGAGGCGGTGTGTGTGTAAACAAAGAGGCCACCAACTTCCCCCCGGCCACAAAGTCTCTGCCTGCACTCTACACTGCTCAATGGTTCCTCTTGCTCGTTATCAGGTCGACCACCAGGCCGCCTCCTCCTTCCTCGGGTCACGCTGTCACGCTCTGCGGCGATGTCTGCTGCTGCCCTCTAGTTGACGACGACTACTGCTGCCCTCTAGTTGATGACTACTGCTGCCCTCTAGTTGGAGACGACTACTGCTGCCCTCTAGTTGGAGACACCTGCTGCTGCCCTCTAGTTGGAGACACCTACTGCTGCTGCCCTCTAGTTGACGACGACTACTGCTGCCCTCTAGTTGATGACTACTGCTGCCCTCTAGTTGACGACGACTACTGCTGCCCTCTAGTTGATGACTACTGCTGCCCTCTAGTTGACGACGACTACTGCTGCCCTCTAGTTGATGACTACTGCTGCGCTCTAGTTGACGACGACTACTGCTGCCCTCTAGTTGATGACTACTGCTGCCCTCTAGTTGACGACGACTACTGCTGCCCTCTAGTTGATGACTACTGCTGCCCTCTAGTTGACGACGACTACTGCTGCCCTCTAGTTGATGACTACTGCTGCCCTCTAGTTGACGACGACTACTGCTGCCCTCTAGTTGGAGACGACTACTGCTGCCCTCTAGATGGAGACACCTACTGCTGCCTTCTAGTTGACGACACCTACTGCAGCCCTCTAGTTAGAGGCGACTACTGCTGCTCTCTAGTAGGAGACGACTACTGCTGCCCTCTAGTTAGAGACGACTACTACTGCCATGATTGAGGAAAGATGTACAGGTTTCGTAAGTGGACACGTACCTGCTTGATAAACGAGTCCCAAGTGACATTACCAGAGCATGGAGTCAAAACATCAGATGGAGCTTCCTAACCAGCCTGTTAGGGTCTCGGTAGTTGCGTTCCTTCTCGACTCACAATCAGGACTCCCATGGGCGGGAGTGAAATGGTTGGGCACGTTTCCTCTCACCTAATGCACCTGTTCTACTAGCAGTAACTAGGTACCCGGGAGTTTGTCAGCTTGTTGTGGGTTGCATCCTGGGACCAGATTCACGAAGCAGTTACGCAAGTACTTACGAACGTGTTCATCTTTCCTCAATGTTTGACGGCTTTGGTTACATTTATTAAACAGTTTACAACCATGAAAACTTCCCAATCAACTGTTGTTATTCTAATAAACAGCCTCGTGGTGCTTCGGAGCTCATTATCTGTTTAATAATTGTAAACAAAGCCGCCAAAGATTGAGGAAAGGAAAGATGTACATGTTCGTAAGTGCTTGCGAAACTGCTTCCTGAATCTGGCCCCGGGGTTGTCGAGGTCAGTAATTGAACCTTGGGGAACCTCGAAATAAACCTAATGTATATACACAAGCTGCCTGTCCTTCTCAAACTGAATTATTATTTCCTGCCATTCCGTAAACAACTGTTTTATCTAACCAGTAACGTGCGAACCCAAACAACCCACCTAACCTACGGATATTAAGAAAAACGTCCATACTACGGTGCTTTAATTGTTACTAATACGTCACTTGTTTAAGGGAGTGGTCGATAAAAAATGCACCGATCAGATGACGTAGTACGCCAACAGGGACCTAAGGCCGCCTGTTGACCCTTTCATCACTAAGGAGGCCTGGTCGAGGACCGGGCCGCGGGGACGCTAAGCCCCGAAATCCTCTCAAGATAAGCTACTTCAGGTTTCAATTGTCGTCCAGTACCAAAGAAAACTTCAATTAGATAGAAATACAATATAGACTTAAATCATAAGAAGAAGGACGTAGAGAATACAATAATACAACAGATACTAAAACACAACACAAAATACGATACAAAAAATATTGGAAGAAAATTGAATTTTTCTACTGGAAGAAACCCTAAAACCTAGATCATCAATTTGAAGAAAACCAAAACATAAATGCAAAAATAAGTAATGGAGATAATAATAGAGAGAGAGAGAGAGAGAGAGAGAGAGAGAGAGAGAGAGAGAGAGAGAGAGAGAGAGAGAGAGAGAGAGAGAGAGAGAGAAAGAGAGAGAGAGAAGAGAGAGAGAGGGAGAGAAATAGAGAGAGAGAGAGAGAGAGAGAGAGAAGAGAGAGAGAGAGAGAGAGAGAGAGAGAGAGAGAGAGAGAGAGAGAGAGAGAGAGAGAGAGAGAGAGAGAGAGAGAGAGAGAGAGAGAGAGAGAGAGAGAGAGAGAGAGAGAGAGAGAGAGAGAGAGAGAGAGAGAGAGAGAGAGAGAGAGAGAGAGAGAGAGAGAGAGAGAGAGAGAGAGAGAGAGAAAGAGAGAAAGAGAGAGAGACAGAGACAGAGAGAGAGAGAGAGAGAGAGAGAGAAGGGGAGATAATGGAGGATAGAGAAGACTGGTAGACACCCCAGCAGAGGGAGCCAGAGCTCAGGTATTGACAGCAAAAAGCGGAACAGGTGAATGTGTGGCCTCAGAGGGAACATTAAAAGTGGCAACTGGCTCAATTTATGTCGCCACTCGGATAAGTGCCTCGGCGGCTCCCCTCTTCCTGATAATTTTTTTCCTCCCCATTATCAAGGTTCACAAATCACGATGCTTTTCAGCGGGAACAAACGACGTGAAGCAATTCAATGGCACAATATTACGTTATTGGAGGTTGTTGTTTCCACTTTAACCCAAACACTTGGGCTGGACGGTAGAGCGACGGTCTCGCTTCATGCAGGTCGGTGTTCAATCCCCCGACCGTCCACAAGTGGTTGGGCACCATTCTTTCCCCCCGTCCCATCCCAAATCCTTATCCCGACTCCTTCCAAGTGCTATATAGTCGTAATGGCTTGGCGCTTTCCCCCTGATAGTTCCCTTACCTTCCACATAATGTATGTATGTGTGTTTCCACTTTATTCCATTGGCAAACTCTCGAGATCCAGAGAGTTTTCGTAAACACTTACGAAACCTGTACATCTTTCCTGAATCATGACGACTTTCACAACCCGAGGTTGTTATTGTTACAAACAACCTTTTAGTGCTTCCGAACTCATAAACTGTTTAATAAATGTAAACAAAGCCGCCATGATTGAGGAGGGAGGGAATTATCAGGGGAAAGCGCCAAGCCATTACGACTATATAGCACTGGGAAGGGATCAGGATAAGGATTTTGGGATGGGACGGGGGAAGGAGGTGCCCAACCACTTGGACGGTCGAGGCTTGAACACCGACCTGCATGAAGCGAGACCGTCGCTCTACTATCAGCCCAAGTGGTTGAGCACCATTCTTTTCCCCTAGGCCCATCCCAAATCCTTATTCAGACCCCTTCCAATTGCTATATTGTGGTAATGGCGCTTGAGGAGAGATATATAGGTTTCGTACTTATATCTACCTTTTCATATAGGGTGTGAAAGTGAAAGAACCCCGGCCCTGCTCCATACTTATGATCCATTCTTCTCTGGTGGTTGGAACATGATCACAGTGAGGCATTAATCCTCTACAGTATTAAATACCATCAGAGTAAAGATAATCAGTCATTTTAATCACTTAAAACATTATCGGAGATTCGAACTCGGGTCTGACAATTACGATACCGTTGTTCTATCAACCAAGCTATGGATGCTCACATTAAGAAAGGTTCTCGAAAGTACCTATAACTGGTACCCAACTGAAGCATACAGAGAAGATCTTCATCAATGTCATACATATTGCAATTCATGTACGGTATGTGAAACCCATGTATGCTTTATGCGTGTATAATCTATACAAGAGCCTCGATTTTTGTGAAGGAGCATGCAGTCCTGTGTATAAGTCCTGTACTTGTACTGTATAGTTCTGTACTGCATAAAGTTCTGTACAATACAGTACAGGACTTTACTGTACTGTATAGTTTCCCTCTGTCGGGATTCGGAAACCCGGTAAGTGTTATCGAGGTTCCAACATCTGATCACTCCCAGGGTCCAACCCACAACAGTTCGCTAGTACAACTAGGTGAGTACACACACGCAAGCAATAGCCCGCTGATAAACAAAACGATGGCGTCATAACGAGGTCATTGACTTCGTATAAACACAATATTCGTCAAAGCTTTGGATTAGCTTTAGAAATCCTGACTTGACTACCTAATAAGCAAGCTGAAGGGAACAGATGTCATTGGCCCAACAGCACCACGGGATAGGTATGGGGTCCACTTCCGCCCACGGGATGGGTATGGGGTCCACTACCCTCCACGGGATGGGTATAGGGTCCACTACCGTCCACGGGATAGGTATGGGGTCCACTTCCGTCCACGGGATGGGTATGGGGTCCACTACCGTCCACGGGATAGGTATGGGGTCCACTTCCGTCCACGGGATGGGTATGGGGTCCACTTCCGTCCACGGGATAGGTATGGGGTCCACTTCCGTCCACGGGATAGGTATGGGGTCCACTTCCGCCCACGGGATGGGTATGGGGTCCACTACCCTCCACGGGATGGGTATGGGGTCCACTACCCTCCACGGGATGGGTATGGGGTCCACTACCCTCCACGGGATGGGTATCGGGTCCACTACCGTCCACGGGATGGGTATGATGTCCACTTCCGTCCACGGATGGGTATGGGGTCCACTTCCGCCCACGGGACGGGTATGGGGTCCACTTCCGCCCACGGGACGGGTATGGGGTCCACTACCCTCCACGGGATGGGTATGGGGTCCACTACCCTCCACGGGATGGGTATCGGGTCCACTACCGTCCACGGGATGGGTATGATGTCCACTTCCGTCCACGGGATGGGTATGGGGTCCACTTCCGCCCACGGGACGGGTATGGGGTCCACTTCCGCCCACGGGACGGGTATGGGGTCCACTTCCGCCCACGGGACGGGTATGGGGTCCACTTCCGCCCACGGGACGGGTATGAGGTCCACTTCCGCCCACGGGACAGGTATGAGTTCCACTATCTCCCACGGGATGGGTATGGGGTCCACTATGGTCCACGGGATGGGTATTGTATCGATACCGCCCACGGGGTGGGTATGTGGTCCACTACCACCCATAGGATGGGTATATGGGGTCCACTACCACCCACGGGATGGGTATAGGGTCCGGGGTCCACTTCCACCCACAAGGATGGGTATGGGGTCCATAACCACCCACAAGGATGGGTATGGGGTCCATAATCACTCACAAGGATGGGTATGGGGTCCATAATCACTCACAAGGATGGGTATGGGGTCCATAATCACTCACAAGGATGGGTATGGGGTCCATAATCACTCACAAGGATGGGTATGGGGTCCATAATCACTCACAAGGATGGGTATGGGGTCCATAATCACCCACAAGGATGGGTATGGGGTCCACTACCACCCACAAGGATGGGTATGGGGTCCACTACTGCCCCACAAGGATGGGTATGGGGTCCACTACCACCCACAAGGATGGGTATGGGGTCCACTACCACCCACAAGGATGGGTATGGGGTCCACTACCACCCACAAGGATGGGTATGGGGTCCACTACCACCCACAAGGATGGGTATGGGGTCCACTACCACCCACAAGGATGGGTATGGGGTCCACTACCACCCACAAGGATGGGTATGGGGTCCACTACCACCCACAAGGATGGGTATGGGGTCCACTACCACCCACAAGGATGGGTATGGGGTCCACTACCACCCACAAGGATGGGTATGGGGTCCACTACCACCCACAAGGATGGATATGGGGTCCACTACCACCCACAAGGATGGGTATGGGGTCCACTACCACCCACAAGGATGGGTATGGGGTCCACTACCACCCACAAGGATGGGTATGGGGTCCACTACCACCCACAAGGATGGGTATGGGGTCCACTACCACCCACAAGGATGGGTATGGGGTCCACTACCACCCACAAGGATGGGTATGGGGTCCACTACCACCCACAAGGATGGGTATGGGGTCCACTACCACCCACAAGGATGGGTATGGGGTCCACTACCACCCACAAGGATGGGTATGGGGTCCACTACCACCCACAAGGATGGGTATGGGGTCCACTACCACCCACAAGGATGGGTATGGGGTCCACTACCACCCACAAGGATGGGTATGGGGTCCACTACCACCCACAAGGATGGGTATGGGGTCCACTACCACCCACAAGGATGGGTATGGGGTCCACTACCACCCACAAGGATGGGTATGGGGTCCACTACCACCCACAAGGATGGGTATGGGGTCCACTACCACCCACAAGGATGGGTATGGGGTCCACTACCACCCACAAGGATGGGTATGGGGTCCACTACCACCCACAAGGATGGGTATGGGGTCCACTACCACCCACAAGGATGGGTATGGGGTCCACTACCACCCACAAGGATGGATATGGGGTCCACTACCACCCACAAGATATGGGTCCACTATGGGGTCCACTACCACCCACAAGGATGGATATGGGGTCCACTACCACCCACAAGGTGATATGGGGTCCACTACCACCCACAAGGATGGGTATGGGGTCCACTACCACCCACAAGGATGGGTATGGGGTCCACTACCACCCACAAGGATGGGTATGGGGTCCACTACCACCCACAAGGATGGGTATGGGGTCCACTACCACCCACAAGGATGGGTATGGGGTCCACTACCACCCACAAGGATGGGTATGGGGTCCACCCCCGTCAGTGCTGGGGGCCCCGTCAGTGCTGGGGGCCCCGTCAGTGCTGGGCGTCCCCGCCAGTTCTGGGGCCCCGCCAGTGCTGGGGGCCCCGCCAGTGCTGGGGCCCCGCCAGTGCTGGGGGCCCCGTCAGTGCTGAGGGCCCCGTCAGTGCTGGGGGCCCGGCCAGTGCTGGGGGCCCCGCCAGTACTGGGGGCCCCGCCAGTGCTGAGGGCCCCGTCAGTGCTAGGGGCCCCGCCAGTGCTGGGGGCCCCGCCAGTGCTGAGGGCCCCGCCAGTGCTGAGGGCCCCGCCAGTGCTGAGGGCCCCGCCAGTGCTGGGGGCCCCGCCAGTTGTAGCGGCCTTCACTATCGGGCCCCGGAAGAAGTAACAATCATAATAAATATAATTAGAGACTTAATTGGATTAAAGACAATAATCGATTAAGAAAATCTAATATAGAGAGGGGCGGGAGATCAATGAAAGTAGAGAGGGCAAAGTAAACAAAGAAGACAAAGTAGGGACATGATAAATACAGAGGCAAAGAAGGGACGAGAAGAACAAAGAGAGAGAGAGAAAGGAAGGAGGAGGAGGAGGAGAGAAGCAAGAGAGGACGACACCAAATAAAAACTCCAGAATAGGGTGGGAGGGTGGGGAAGGATTAGCCAAGTTGCTGGGGTAAAAAAGTTGAGGAGATTGGGTTGGGAAGAGGCAGGTTAGGGTGGTGTTGGGTGCAAGGTGGGCTAGGGTGGGGTGGGAGGGGGGGGGGTGGTGGTGTTGGGTGCAAGGTGGGCTAGGGTGGGGTGGGAGGCGGGGGGGGGGGGGTGATGGCTAGTGTTAAGAGGATGGTAGGTGTCGGGTTAGGGTGATTGGTTATCAAGGTTAGAGTGATGTGGTCTGCGATTAGAGTGATGCTAGGTGTTTTAGGGGAATGAGCTATGGGGTTACGGTGAAAGATTGTGATATTAGGGTGATAATTGTGGGGTTAGTGTGACGATTGTGGGGTTAGGGTGATGATTGTGGGGTTAGGGTGATGATTGTGGGTTAGGGTGATGATTGTGGGGTTAGGGTGATGATTGTGGGGTTAGGGTGATGATTGTGGAGTTAAGGGATCACATAGAGGAGTTAAGAGATCACATAGGAGTGAAGGGATCACATAGAAGAGTTAAGGATTAAATAGAGGAGTTAAGGGATCACATAGAGGAGTTAAGGGACCACATAGAGGAGTTAAAGGGTCACATATAGGAGTTAAGGGATTAAATGCTTCAGACGAGGGATTACACGGAGGGGGATTGAGGGATTATTTAAAATGGGATCAGTGCGAGAGAAACAGTAATAAACGATGGAGACGAGTAACTAGAGAAGAATGGAAAAGACTGTCTGAATTAATGGAGAGAATGAATGAAATGGGACGGAGGAAAAAAATACGTGGTGGAATGAGAAAAGAATTAGGAAGATGAAAGGTAATGGAATACAGGGAAGAGGATAGATTGGAATGGGTAAGAGAAACGAAGCCAGATGTAACAGAGAAGTAAGAGGATGAGAGAAAAAGATAATGATAGAGAGATAAAAGAGAGGAAAGAGTGTAACTAAAGAATTTGCAAGGAAGGAAAAGCAATCTCAGCCGGAAAAATACAATATTGAGAGAGATAGATAGTAATAATGGATAAAATATAAATGGGATTGAAAGAAGAAAATGATGAATTGAGATAATGGAGGAAACAAAAAATGGCAAAAAATGGCATAAGTCAGGCAATATGTGCGGGGAGTCAGACAGCAATGAAAAAACAAATGCCAGCAATAACAGACTAGTGTCACAGCTGTCTATCACGGCAAAACGTTTTGAGCAACTTTTCTCACAAATAATAAAGCCTATTTCTGTCAATCATAAGAACTAGTGATGGGACGATACTCAGATTTCTAATAATTCTGATACCAATGACGATTCCACTAAAAAAAAATCCATTCTAATATGATTATCGATTCAGATTCTTTTAAAAAATATAGATGGATATTTATTCTTGTGAAAATTTTTCATATATTAGTTTGGTCATCCAGTAGCTTGGTTTATCTTAGTACTATTATAGTACATATTATAGTACTTACTATATATATATAATATATATATATATATATATATATATATATATATATATATCTATATATATATATATTATATTATATATATATATATATATATATATATATATATATATATAGATATATATATATATATATATATATATATATATATATATATATATATATAATTATATTACAAACCAAGCTAACACGATAAACCACCTTTCTGCAGTACTATAAAGTGCTTTTTTATCGTAATCATTATCAAGCATAACATACATAATTCAATAAATAAACATTTGTCTCGGAGCATGGTATAATATCTAATACAATGAACTGTACATCAAAGTGTCATTCACTTATCGAGTCAGCAAATCCAACCAGTCTTTCCTCACCAATACACTCAACACATTTGTCGACGTTCATCATCACTGCTTCAGCCATCACTATTCCTCCTTGGAGTCTCATGACAAATTATGCCTCACACTAAGCTGCTCTGTATACAAATCAATATGCGCGAGAAAACATCTTCATTCACTGCATCACGTATACAATTACAATGGAAATCCTCTAACAACCAAAGATGTGCAACGATCCCTGTGGATCAATCCTCTTTTTAATCAGGAAGACCTCCTCTCTGGCGAATTATTCTCTTACAAGTCCGTAGTAGAACCATCAACAACTGGTCCTCAGATGAACACTAGCACTTCTCAGCTCTCACACACGAACCTGTAATATAATAAAACTCACAAACACTTCACACGTCACTGCTGGCCATACCCAAGTACTGCCAAGCGGACTCCCCCGCTTCCGGGCGAAGCCATGCTCAATTTCCCTTCACGCAGTCAGTCTAATCAGTTAAACACCAACCACCATCGAGTGAGCATGTCTCTTGCCTCCATCATGCTATTATCTCTCAATTTCCCAATATTACTTCATAATTACTATTAACATGAGTCATTATCGTCACTAAGCATCACTATAAATCACTGAGCACTTCTCCTCACTGTACACGGCAAACAAAAAGCTTTTACCGCAAAACTGATCGTGCAACGACGCTTGTCTCCACAAATCAAGATGGCGCCTGGGGGTTTACCTTCCTCCAGGTTGCCCACAAATCTTCTATCGACTGTCACTGTCAAATTTCCTCTTCCTGACCTGCGAGTTTAGGTCATAAACAGGCACTAGCCTTGGTTCACCTGTCACCGGGTCCTCACTTTGGGCAAACAAACCTCTCCTAGGTTTACCACTGTGTATATCAGGCCCGTTCGTCCTCATTGGCTCCAGAATGTCGTTCCTGGCTCCAATGACTCGAGGCTGACACCGTAAACGCCTTCTTCTACCTTACAGAACTAGTCCCTCTCAGGTTACGGCACTACTTCCACCTAGGCACGTGGAACTACACCTTAAACGGAAGAGGTGACGAGCAGCGTGTGACCTCTCCGAGCCCATAATTGCAAGTGACGTCCGCGCCAATCACAGAGCCTTTAGACACGTCATGTCCTTGCTCCTCTCTCATTGGTCAACCTATCCTCTTACAAATTACGTTTGAATTTGGCCGTTTGCTCGTATGGCCAAAAATGGACGTAATTTGAAATGAAATCGCCTCACGAAAGTGACGTATGGCCGAAAGTGGCCATACAATTGAGAATGGTTCAGGACGGACCGAAACGTCGTCGTCCCTTCACTTTCTAGAGTGTGGTTTGGTCAACATATTTCAGCCACGTTATTGTGACTCCTCGTCTGCATCCAGTGATGTAATTATTGTACTGGCAATCCCCTCACAGTGTTCAACAGAGAACTGGATAAGCACCTCCAAAGGATACCTGATCAACCAGGCTGTGACTCATACGTCAGGCTGCGAGCAGCCGCGTCCAACAGCCTGGTTGATCAGTCCAGCAACCAGGAGGCCTGGTCGACGACCGGACCGCGGGGACGCTAAGCCCCGTAAGCACCTCAAGGTAACCTGGCTGTCCAAAATTCACCAGAAAAAATAAATACGTAGCACTGTTAAGTTGCCCCCTTTTATCTTGTTTCGAACGCTCACATATATATCCAGGACATTATATTCTTTTAAATATTTTCTGGAAGGAATTCGATAATTTTGGCAGATATAATTATGAGTCTTAGAAACCCAATATTATCTACAACAGAGAAAAGTTGTACGTTGACTGCTAACGACTTTTAATATATATTTATGAATTTGATGAACTCTGTGGTCATTCATACCCAAAATTTCACGTTTATCAATGGCTTCATTTAAAGTTAGTTGCCAGCTCGTACAATGAAACTTTAGAGTATAATACTTGATTGTTAATTATCATAATTTAAGCAATTTGAATTATTATCTGAAAATAACAAATATATTTTATTAAATGATAAAATATCGAAAACTTATGATATAATTTTTTATCCATTTCGATTACGATTACTGAAAAATATTCGAGTCTCCTGATTCTCGATTCATATTCGGATTAATCGTCCCATCACTAATGAAAACATAAAATAATTAAAGACACAACAGAAGGCCTTTTGGCCCATAGGAGGCAACTCCTCTTTGTATCCACCCAAACTCATTCATATGACTAGCCTGCGCTTGAAACAATCCTACTCCGTCACACTCTGCAACGTTTCGCCGGTAATTTGTTTCATAGATTACCTATCCTGTTTCCGAACCAGTAGATGTCACTTGGAGACCATGGTGAAATATAAGATACTTTTGTGACTTTATATCTTATTATAAGAACAAGAGATAAGATATAGTTAAGATAAATATGATCAGAAAAACGAGTAAAAAAAGTAACTTAAAGTAAAAAATCAGTCAAAAAAGTCATTCAAAAAAGAGTAAAAACCATGAGAAACACGGTTAAAAGGCAGGGCTTAAGAGCTAATGCTCTACCTCGCAAACTCAACTAGGTGAGTACACACACTGATATATAAACACAAAGACAGACAGACAGACAGACAGACAATCAGAGGAAGGAGGGAGAGGGGGGGGTTTAAAGGTTCAGGAGACAGAAAGGTTGGGAAACTGCTTACAAATTAATACAAAACAAAGAAAGGATAAGAAAAATAACACAATAAAGACGAGAAGAAACGAGAAAGCTTCAACAAGGAAACGAAACACTAATTGATGAATTGGTTGACAATTTCCATGGCAAGCGTCAGAAGGAAACACAATAAAAAAGAAAAAGAGGAGACGAGTGAGGAGTCGAATGGAGGGGGGAAAAAAAAAGAGTCACAAATACCAAGGCAACAATTTAGAAAAGATTCAAAGGAAGTGAAGGGGAGGAGAGGAAAAGAACGAGAAGTGGGGTGGAACAAATAGTGACAGAAAGGCACAAGGGAAGGGAAGAGACGAGATATTACGGGGAGAGAATTAGGGTGAGGGGGAAGAAAGATAATAGAGAGAGAGAGAGAGAGAACGTGGGGGAGGGAGAGGGGGGTTAGAAGGAAAGAAAGAGGTAGGGTTGAAGAAGAGAAACAGGGAGGAGGAGAAAGGTGAAGAGGCCAGGGTAGAGAGAGAGAGAGAGAGAGAGAGGAGAGAGAGAGAGAAGAGAGAGAGAGAGAGAGAGAGAGAGAGAGAGAGAGAGAGAGAGAGAGAGAGAGAGTGAGGGAGGGAGGGATGAGAGAGAGAGAAGAGAGAGAGAGAGAGAGAGAGAGGAGAGAGAGAGAGAGAGAGAGAGATAGAGAGATAGAGAGATAGAGAGAGAGATAGAGGGAGGAGGGAGGGGAGAGGAGGGAGAGGAGAGAGAGAGAGAGAGAGAGAGAGCGAGAGGAGAGAGAGAGAGGAGAGAGAGAGAGAGATAGAGAGAGAGAAGACGAGAGAGAGGAGATAGAGGGAGAGATGAGAGGAGAGAGAGCAGAGGAGAGAGAGAGAGAGAGAGAGAGAGCGAGAGAGAGAGAGAGAAGAGAGAGAGAGAGAATAATAGAGAGAGAGAAGAGAGAGAGAGGAGAGAGAGAGCGAGAGAGAGAGCGGAGAGAGGAGAGAGAGAGGAGAGAGGATAGAGTGAGATGAGAGGAGAGATAGAGAGCAGAGCAGGACAACAGAAGCACTGAGAGATGAGGTAACATCACCAG
>NW_025560431.1:0-10000 GCF_020424385.1 Procambarus clarkii
ACGGGGAGGGCTGGAACACCACGTACAGTGACGGGGAGGGCTGGAACACCACGTACAGTGACGGGGAGGGCTGGAACACCACGTACAGTGACGGGGAGGGCTGGAACACCACGTACAGTGACGGGGAGGGCTGGAACACCACGTACAGTGACGGGGAGGGCTGAAACACCACGTACAGTGACGGGGAGGGCTGAAACACCACGTACAGTGACGGGGAGGGCTGGAACACCCGATACAACAGTGAATGAGGATACAGTGGAACCACCGTACAGGGGCTGCCAGCCGCACCAGTTTGGTGCAGATGGCAGCCTGGTCCAGGTGTTCCTGCAGCAGATGGCAGCCCTGGTCCACGTGTTCCTGCAGCAGATGGCAGCCCTGGTCCACGTGTTCCTGCAGCAGATGGCAGCCCTGGTCCAGGTGTTCCTGCAGCAGATGGCAGCCCTGGTCCACGTGTTCCTGCAGCAGATGGCAGCCCTGGTCCAGGTGTTCCTGCAGCAGATGACAGCTCTGGTCCAGGTGTTCCTGCAGCAGATGGCAGCCCTGGTCCAAGTGTTCCTGCAGCAGATGGCAGCCCTGGTCCACGTGTTCCTGCAGCAGATGGCAGCCCTGGTCCACGTGTTCCTGCAGCAGATGGCAGCTCTGGTCCAGGTGTTCCTGCAGCAGATGGCAGCCCTGGTCCACGTGTTCCTGCAGCAGATGGCAGCCCTGGTCCACGTGTTCCTGCAGCAGATGGCAGCCCTGGTCCACGTGTTCCTGCAGCAGATGGCAGCCCTGGTCCAAGTGTTCCTGCAGCAGATGGCAGCCCTGGTCCAGGTGTTCCAGCAGCAGATGGCAGCCCTGGTCCAAGTGTTCCTGCAGCAGATGGCAGCCCTGGTCCAGGTGTTCCTGCGGCAGATGGCAGCCCTGGTCCAAGTGTTCCTGCAGCAGATGGCAGCTCTGGTCCAAGTGTTCCTGCAGCAGATGGCAGCCCTGGTCCAAGTGTTCTTGCAGCAGATGGCAGCCCTGGTCCAGGTGTTCCTGCAGCAGATGGCAGCCCTGGTCCAGGTGTTCCTGCAGCAGATGGCAGCCCTGGTCCAGGTGTTCCTGCAGCAGATGGCAGCCCTGGTCCACGTGTTCCTGCAGCAGATGGCAGCCCTGGTTCAAGTGTTTCTGCAGCAGATGGCAGCCCTGGTCCAAGTGTTCTTGCAGCAGATGGCAGCCCTGGTCCAAGTGTTCCTGCAGCAGATGGCAGCCCTGGTCCAAGTGTTCTTGCAGCAGATGGCAGCCCTGGTCCAAGTGTTCCTGCAGCAGATGGCAGCCCTGGTCCAGGTGTTCCTGCAGCAGATGGCAGCCCTGGTCCAGGTGTTCCTGCAGCAGATGGCAGCCCTGGTCCAAGTGTTCCTGCAGCAGATGGCAGCCCTGGTCCAGGTGTTCCTGCAGCAGATGGCAGCCCTGGTCCAGGTGTTCCTGCAGCAGATGGCAGCCCTGGTCCAAGTGTTCCTGCAGCAGATGGCAGCCCTGGTCCAAGTGTTCCTGCAGCAGATGGCAGCCCTGGTCCAAGTGTTCCTGCAGCAGATGGCAGCTCTGGTCCAAGTGTTCCTGCAGCAGATGGCAGCCCTGGTCCAAGTGTTCTTGCAGCAGATGGCAGCCCTGGTCCAAGTGTTCCTGCAGCAGATGGCAGCCCTGGTCCAGGTGTTCCTGCAGCAGATGGCAGCCCTGGTCCAGGTGTTCCTGCAGCAGATGGCAGCCCTGGTCCACGTGTTCCTGCAGCAGATGGCAGCCCTGGTCCAGGTGTTCCTGCAGCAGATGGCAGCTCTGGTCCAGGTGTTCCTGCAGCAGATGGCAGCCCTGGTCCAGGTGTTCCTGCAGCAGATGGCAGCTCTGGTCCAGGTGTTCCTGCAGCAGATGGCAGCCCTGGTCCAGGTGTTCCTGCAGCAGATGGCAGCTCTGGTCCAGGTGTTCCTGCAGCAGATGGCAGCCCTGGTTCAAGTGTTCCTGCAGCAGATGGCAGCCCTGGTCCAGGTGTTCCTGCAGCAGATGGCAGCTCTGGTCCAGGTGTTCCTGCAGCAGATGGCAGCCCTGGTTCAAGTGTTCCTGCAGCAGATGGCAGCCCTGGTCCAAGTGTTCCTGCAGCAGATGGCAGCCCTGGTCCAAGTGTTCCTGCAGCAGATGGCAGCCCTGGTTCAAGTGTTCCTGCAGCAGATGGCAGCCTGGTCCACGTGTTCCTGCAGCAGATGGCAGCCCTGGTCCAGGTGTTCCTGCAGCAGATGGCAGCCCTGGTCCAGGTGTTCCTGCAGCAGATGGCAGCCCTGGTCCAGGTGTTCCTGCAGCAGATGGCAGCCCTGGTCCAAGTGTTCCTGCAGCAGATGGCAGCCCTGGTCCAGGTGTTCCTGCAGCAGATGGCAGCTCTGGTCCAAGTGTTCCGTCGGCAGAGCAGTCTGGGGGTTATCTTGAGATGATTTCGGGGCTTAGTGTCCCCGCGGCCCGGTCCTCGACCAGGCCTCCACCCCCAGGAAGTAGCCCGTGACAGCTGACTAACACCCAGGTACCTATTTTACTGCTAGGTAACAGGGGCATAGGGTGAAAGAAACTCTGCCCAATGTTTCTCGCCGGCTCCCGGGATCGAACACAGGACTAGATTGTTTGCCTGGGGCTAGATTGTTTGTCTGGGGCTGGATTGTTTGCCTGGGGCTAGATTGTTTGCCTGGGGCTATATTGTTTGTCTGGGACTGGATTGTTTGCCTGGGGCTAGATTGTTTGCCTGGGGCTAGATTGTTTGTCTGGGGCTGGATTGTTTGCCTGGGGCTAGATTGTTTGCCTGGGGCTAGATTGTTTGTCTGGGGCTGTATTGTTTGCCTGGGGCTGAATTGTTTGCCTGGGGCTGGATTGTTTGCCTGGGGCTGGATGTTTGCCTGGGGCTAGATTGTTTGCCTGGGGCTAGATTGTTTGTCTGGGGCTGGATTGTTTGCCTGGGGCTAGATTGTTTGCCTGGGGCTATATTGTTTGTCTGGGGCTGGATTGTTTGCCTGGGGCTAGATTGTTTGCCTGGGGCTAGATTGTTTGTCTGGGGCTGGATTGTTTGCCTGGGGCTAGATTGTTTGCCTGGGGCTAGATTGTTGTCTGGGGCTGGATTGTTTGCCTGGGGCTGAATTGTTTGCCTGGGGCTGGATTGTTTGCCTGGGGCTGGATTGTTTGCCTGGGGCTGGATTGTTTGCCTGGGGCTGGATTGTTTGTCTGGGGCTGGATTGTTTGCCTGGGGCTGAATTGTTTGCCTGGGGCTGAATTGTTTGCCTGGGGTTGGATTGTTGCCTGGGGCTGGATTGTTTGCCTGGGGCTGAATTGTTTGCCTAGGGCTGGATTGTTTGCCTGGGGCTGGATTGTTTGCCAGGGGCTGAATTGTTTGCCTGGGGCTGGATTGTTTGCCTGGGGCTGGATTGTTTGCCTGGGGCTAGATTGTTTGCCTGGGGCTAGATTGTTGTCTGGGGCTGGATTGTTTGCCTGGGGCTAGATTGTTTGTCTGGGGCTAGATTGTTTGTCTGGGGCTGGATTGTTTGCCTGGGGCTAGATTGTTTGCCTGGGGCTAGATGTTTGTCTGGGGCTGGATTGTTTGCCTGGGGCTAGATTGTTTGCCTGGGGCTATATTGTTTGTCTGGGGCTGGATTGTTTGCCTGGGGCTAGATGTTTGCCTGGGGCTAGATTGTTTGTCTGGGGCTGGATTGTTTGCCTGGGGCTAGATTGTTTGCTTGGGGCTAGATTGTTTGTCTGGGGCTGGATGTTTGCCTGGGGCTAGATTGTTTTGCCTGGGCTAGATTGTTTGTCTGGGGCTGGATTGTTTGCCTGGGGCTAGATTGTTTTTCTGGGGCTGGATTGTTTGCCTGGGGCTAGATTGTTTGCCTGGGCTAGATTGTTTGCCTGGGGCTAGATTGTTTGCCTGGGGCTAGATTGTTTGTCTGGGGCTGGATGTTTGCCTGGGGCTAGATTGTTTGCCTGGGGCTAGATTGTTTGTCTGGGGCTGGATTGTTTGCCTGGGGCTAGATTGTTTGCCTGGGGCTAGATTGTTTGTCTGGGGCTGGATTGTTTGCCTGGGGCTAGATTGTTTGCCTGGGGCTAGATTGTTTGTCTGGGGCTGGATTGTTTGCCTGGGGCTAGATTGTTTGCCTGGGGCTAGATTGTTTGTCTGGGGCTGGATTGTTTGCCTGGGGCTAGATTGTTTGCCTGGGGCTAGATTGTTTGTCTGGGGCTGGATTGTTTGCCTGGGGCTAGATTGTTTTTCTGGGGCTGGATTGTTTGCCTGGGGCTAGATTGTTTGCCTGGGGCTAGATTGTTTGTCTGGGGCTGGATTGTTTGCCTGGGGCTGGATTGTTTGCCTGGGGCTGGATTGGAACACTGAACACAAGCAAGAAAACTCCAGACTGGGACAAATTTCCCACTGTATCAGTATAAATTATCAGCCCTTGACTGAAGCATTAACCGGACTGGCGACCAGGTCTATCATCTAATGTTGTGGAGGGCAAATTAGCAGCACGGAGCCCGGGTCAGTGTCCTTGGATGCGTAGCCTGGAGACCCGGGAACGGCCGGGTCACTTCTCTCACCTCGGGGTTACAAGGCTGAGTGAGGGACTCTTCCTCTGGAGCGACTGAGATGATTCCTTAAGTGGGCAGTGGCACTTTGGAAGGGAATTATCAGGAGAAAGCGCCAAGTCATTACAACTATATAGCACTGGGAAGGGGTCAGGATTAGGATTTGGGATTGGACGGGGGGGGGGGGGAAAGGAATGGTGCCCAACCACTTGGACGGTCGGGGATTGAACGCCGACCTGCATGAAGCGAGAACTCACTCACAAGAAATCTATACGGATTAAGTTACACTTACTACAGAGTAAGGGATAATATACAATGACAAGTTTACATCAACAAAGAACAAAAACTCAGAAAACCTTACTTACGTAGCTTATCAAACAAAGTAGAAACCTATTATTACCTAAGACTAAATTATTCGTAATTACAACTATAAACCAAAGTGATTTTACAACTTTACACAAAGGGAAAAGAATCATAACAAAAACTAGATTATTAAATATCACCTTTATAAAAAAAAGTTACAAAATAATAAATTACAAATATAACACTCAATTTCTCTTTTTTTGGGGGGGGGGGGGGGAGTAAAGAGGAAGGAGTGGTGAAGGGAAGTATAGGTGAAGGGAAGTATAGAAGTGGGGAATACAGTGAGAGGTATGAAAGCAGGCGGGCTGTCCGCCTTGCTGACCTGTTCCTCAATTAACCAGAAATACATAGAATTCAAGACAAGACTCAATGTAGTCACCCAAATCCAAAAATCAAGGGATGACTATAAACACAATCATTACCCTTTAGTCTTTAAGTCTTATGACTTAAGAGTTAAGTCATAAGAGTCTTTAAGTTATGCTCCTCATGGTCGCACTTCGATCGAGAAATTCTTAGTGAAATTCTTTTCAAATAATGGTTATCTGTGTGGCTTGATATATTCTCATAAACAAATCTAAAATAAGGAATTTTGTCATCATATTACTATGGTCCGAAGGGCTCTCAAATTCACCGAACTACCATTTTATGGGTCCATCAGTTATTTCATTAAAAGTCGACTGACGGAAATTTTACAACATTTTAACAAGTGGACTTTATGTTAATTTTCGTTAAAAGGAATACCATAGGGTCTTATTTTATATTTAAAGATTAAATACCCATTAACTTGTGCTCTAGTATGGTATATATGTATAATATTCGTTGTAATGCGGGATATGTTGGAAGTTCCGTACGGAACTTTAACAGTAGGATGCTCTATTCAGTTCTTTCTTTATTATGCACCACATACCCATCTCGTGGGTGGTGGTGGAAAGAGTTACAGAGGCACATAATGGGTTCAGGAACTGCACCACATAGTTCGTTTAGCTAAGCAAGTAACAATCATTTGAAGCTAGTAACACAATTGTTAATGTTATAGATACATGTACATACATATATATGTACATCCATGTACACAAATACATATACATATCAACAATCTGTTTTATATCACAAGTGATTCAACAAGAGGCTCACAACAGTCACTATACAAGGCACTTTACATCTATGGTGAGTTACACAGTTACTAGTCTTGCTCCACACCCACCCAACTGGGCGGCAGCTTTACAGTCATGTGCTCCACACCCACCCAACTGGGTGGCAGCTTTACAGTTATGTGCTCCACACCCACCCAACTGGGCAGCAGCTTTACAGTTATGTGCTCCACACCCACCCAACTGGGTGGCAGCTTTACAGTTATGTGCTCCACACCCACCCAACTGGGTGGCAGCTTTACAGTTATGTGCTCCACACCCACCCAACTGGGTGGCAGCTTTACAGTCATGTGCTCCACACAACTGGGCGGCAGTTTTACAGTCATGTGCCAACCCACTCTCGCACAAGACAGCACATATATGACTTATTGCTTATAGTCCCAAATTGGCTTATAAATAAGTATATATGTGACACATTCCAAGTCATATTCTTTTCAAGGCACTAACTCTTCCTCTCAGTTTTATTATACAATAGAGATTTTATACAAAATTTGACAATATCCTGAGTCACTTTACAATTTATTTAAATATTTTAGTTTTGTTTTTATTATTTTTATATAACTGCAATATCAATATAGGTATAGGTTCAGTACTAATTGTAATGTCTTAACATACTAAGATGGTTAGGTTAGGTCAGTGTTTTCTATTCAGCTTTTCAAGGTAAACTCAAATATTCATAATAAATTAGTATGTACCATATGCACTTATTCATAAGCCAAATATTGACTATAAGCAAGTGCAAGAACGGGTTGCATGTGCAGGCTGCACCTACAGTCAGCACATTTTGGATACTTGGCTAAGATTCCCGGCAGCACATCATTATGAATGAAGTACTTACACATTTCATGGACTCCATTGATGTTGTTACATACCAGAGAGCTCAGGCCTCTGTGGTATAATAGCGTAAACTACGTAAACTTTATCAACATTTTAGTTTACTTTTTACTCATGTTTCGGGTAGATTTTATAATTGTTTAGTTACCCTTGATTTAGTTTTGTTTTTATTTTGAGTTACTCTTTGATTTTATTTATCTCTTGTCTTTTATTTATCTCTGCTTAATAGAGATATTGAGTATAATATTGGTATTAATTATTTTGTTAAATTTGCTTTTTTAAAAACTTTTATAATGGATTATCTAACTGTTGATACAGTTATTTTGTCTTTATATGAATTTCTTGAATCACTTAAATTTATAATTATAATTTCAAATAAGTATTTACTGTCTTCAACGATACATATATTTATCACATATTACGTGAGTATTGTGATGTATTTATACTTTGTTGGTGTATAATTGTTGTATTTATGACTTTGTAGTTAGTAAAGCTCTATTTAGTATGGATTTCTTGCTGATGATAATTAAAGTAAATGGTAAAGATTTTTAGGGAACCTGTAATGATGAAAGGTGTAGTGGGTTACCTGCTGTCCTTAGGGTAAAGCAAGGGAGACAAACACACTATAGGTGCAACAGACTGTGCAGTGAAGCAACAGTTAGAGTGAGAGACGTGCAGCTGAGAGAGAATGTCAGGCGAGAACAGCAGCAGCTGTGTGCGTGTCTGTTTACTGTTTGTGTTTACTACTTGTGCCTGCAGGAGCGAGCCGTCAGCTCTTGGGCCCCGCCTTTCTAACCTTCGGTTGTCTAATGTACTTACTCATGTCTTCTATCATATATACTATATTTATCTCTAACAATCACACACATCCTCTGGATGCAGCTGTTTATCTTCCAGGTGGCTGTTTAGTGCTAGGTGAATAGAACATAAGAACAAAGGTAACTGCAGAAGGCCTATTGGCTCATACGAGGCAGCTCCCATTTATAACCATATTTATAACCAGGCATCAAGTGATAGAAACATCAGAGGCATCTGATGTTTCTGAGGCATCAGGTGAAAGAAACTGTCCATTTTTTCTGCTTTAACAGGAAGTCGAACCCGAACCCTTAAGTCTACGACCCCCGAGCGCTGTCCACTCGGCCGCGAGAACCTGTGTGTGTGTAATTGTCTCTGTATCATTAGCTATCCTTTTTATTTACCACCTTCTTTCCCCCCTCAGGAACCCCCTCCCCCCCCCCCACCACCGAAACACCCCTCCTTGTTCGGTAGTCACTCCTTATAATTCAGCCTGAGCGTCTGTCTTTACCAGGTAAATGACCTGAGATGATCTGACAGGTCGTCACCTCTACTGTGTACAGTACTTGTTCTCGCCACGTCACTGCGGGTGACGGGCGTGAGTGTGTGAGTGCAGTGTGCGTGAGTGGGAGTGCGCACACACTCCCGTCGTGAGTGTGTGCGCGTGGACGCTGTTCAAACAGCCAGTCACAGCCCAGCAGGGGATGACAAGACGCTCCAGGCCAATTACCTGTCACACTGGAGAAGCAGTTTGTGATACGTTATCTCCGTCGGCACACTGAACAAGTGCAGGGGTGAGGAGACCCCTGCTTTCATACCTCTCACTGTATTTCCCACTTCTATACTTCCCTTCACCTATGCCTCTCCCTCCTCTTTACTCCCCCCCCCCTCCAAAAAAAAAGAAAAAAAAAGGTGAGGAGACGTGAGTAGTGACTCACGCCTCTAATTACCCAGGCCACTAATTACCCAGGTCCCTAATGTTGTGGTTGTACGTATAATAAGAAGTTTGATCCTGCTGGGTAATTAGCCCGTGAATAGTTGGGATCAAAATTCAACCCAAAATAAATGCATAAATATAAGGAAAATGGGGACATTGAGATTTATCTCTAGAAGCCTTGGTAACACAGCTTTGTTATTCTATTCATTGTTATTCTATTCCCAGGAATTAGAAGCCTTCCCTACGAGAGGTTATAAAGGTTTGACTTTGTTTAGAACGACGATGAGTGAACGCGACTTGACTCGAGTACATCACTAGAGTGAAACACATAACAAAGAACTAAATAAGGTTTTAATGATAACAACACAAAATAGAACTCAAAACATTTTTTTTTTTTTTTTTTTTTTTTTAAAGATATATACAAGAGTTGTTACATTCTTGTAGAGCCACTAGTACGCGTAGCGTTTAGGCAGGTCCCTGGAATACGATCCCCGCCGCGAAGAATCGTTGTTACAACCAAGTACACATTTTACTGTTGAGTTAAACAGAGGCTACAGTTAAGGCGCCCAGTAAATCCTCCCCGGCCAGGATACGAACCCATGACATAGTGCTCGCGGAACGCCAGGCGAGTGTCTTACCACTACACCACGGAGACTGGATATAAATCTGATAAGTTAAGGAGAAGGAAAGACCTGTGTTGGATAGAACAATTAAATTACCGGGGTAACTCAGTCAACAGTGGGATGCCTTCATTGTTTTAAGGGTAGTCAAGATATATGGACGGTCTCGCTTCATGCAGGTCGGCGTTCAATCCCCGACCGTCCAAGTGGTTTGGGCACCATTCCTTTCCCCCCCGTCTCATCCCAAATCCTTATCCTGATCCCTTCCAGGTGCTATAAGAATCGTAATGGCTTGGCTCTTTCTCCTGATAGTTCTCTTCCCTTCCCTAAATATATATATATAAAGGAATTTTGGAGTGGATATCAATAGGACCTGCCAGGTACGGACCAATAGGCTTTCTACAGATGCTATCATCCTTCTATGACTGTATGATGCTAAGATGACATTATACTCGTTAAGTTGTGACTGGCTGTAATTATCTATGTATTTACGTATGTAGGTTAGCTTAGCATTTTAAAAGCACCGAATCACCTTCTGTGGTTGATTGTTCAATAAACCCTTGAACTGTATGTTTAACACATCTCTAACCCTGTCCATGGAGGACAGAAGAAAATGTATATATGCTGGTTAGCATTGTAAATGTCTGGCCACGTCTGTGGTAGAAAATAATAATAATAATAATACAAATTATCTGATCGCAATTAGACTGGCAAAATATATGAAGGTCTTGAAGGTTTTA
>NW_025560431.1:15000-72500 GCF_020424385.1 Procambarus clarkii
ATATGCATCAGTCAATCGGCTTCTCACCTTCCCGAAATCCCTACACACCTGGCCTACACACACAACCCTGATGGGTGTGCGTAGGCCAGACTGGTGACTGGTGCTACTGTGATGTTCTGCGAGAAGATTTTATATCGAACCGGTTAGGCAATGTTGAGTTATGTGGGCCGCCGACACAGATGGAGTCGTGATTCATGTGTTAACAATTCAGGAGTCCAGCCCCTTTAATTCACTTGAGTATTTTGTAGGTGGTAATCATCACACACCCCCATACCTCTGTTTCTCTCTGAGACACATGGTTTAATTCCTTCAGTATTTCCTCAAAGCTCATATATTTTACATGATTAATTATTATTAAATTGTTAAAGTAAATTTTTTCAGTTATTATTAGAAAGGCTTTGTGCGTGCGTACACACGTTCAGGCTTGTTCGCATATATATATATATATATATATATATATATATATATATATATATATATATATATATATATATATATATATATATATATATATATATATATATATATATGCAATTGACGATCACAAAACACTGATCATTTTATGCGGAAAATCCACAGAGAAATATGAAATGAGGTGAACATTTCGGCTTTGTTAAAGCCTTTGTCAACACCAGACTGACAGTCAGTCTGGTGTTGACAAAGGCTTTAACAAAGCCGAAACGTTCACCTCATTTCATATTTCTCTGTGGATTTTCCGCATATATATAAATATATATATATATATATATATATATATATATATATATATATATATATATATATATATATATATATATATATATATATCATCACTTGGAAGGGGTCAGGATAAGGATTTAGGACGGTGTGGAAGGGAAGTGAAGCGCCTGGGGGGCGTACTGTGGATATGGTGTAGAGGGGGTAAAGATGGATGACAGGTCTTGGAGGAAACGAAGAGTAGAATGGAAGGGTTAGAGCAGGTATATGTGTAGTGTAATATAGCAAGGTTGGAGGCACAGATAATTGAGTACGGCAGCACTGGTGGTAGTTACTTAAAGGTCAGCTCTTGGTGGAGATGGGACTCATTACCCGGAAGCAATTTGCATAATTTTAATTATGATAATTATCAGGAGAAAGCACTAAGACATTAGACTATTTAGCACTTGGAAGGGATAGGAGGACAGGGAATGGGGATGGGACAGAGGGAAGGGATGGTGTCCCAACTACTTAGACCGTCGGGGATCGAACGCCGACCTGCAAGAAGCGAGGCCGCTGTTCTTCCTGCCACTCCAAGCGGTTGAAATGTACAGGTGGTAATGATCTATAAATTCTAGTGTCTTATATTTCTCCCACTTCCGCGGTCCGGTTTGTGGGTCCAGGCTGGCCTGGTGATTACCTGTTCCGTTATCTGTGTTATCTTCCTAACAACGGAGAGGGAGGATAGCAGACATTGTCACGTTGCTCAAGTTCATGTTTATTGAGATAAGCAATAAATACATCTCAAAGGGATAGAGTAGCTTAGGCTATTTCTACCCCCAGACACGTTGCTTAGTTGCACTGAGGGTTCAGGATATCATTTAGATATCGTGCTCAGATATCATAAGAGTACTGCTAGCAGAGTAAGAACAGCAATGCAGATATTAAGGATGGTTGGTACATGTTAGATTTGTGAGGCCGCTTGCACGGTCGTGGTTCCATTCACTTGAACGGGTCGGTAGAAAGGAATTGCCAGGGGGAAGCGCCAAGCCACCACGACTATATAGCACTGGGAAGGGGGTCAAGATAAGGATTTGGGATGGGACTGAGGGTGGGGGGGAGAAGTGGTGCCCAACCACTTGGACGGTCGGGGATTGAACGCCGACCTGCATGAAGCGAGACCGTCGCTCTACCTTCGTTTTCCATCCAAATTCTCTTCAAGAATTTTCAACTCCTCATCCTTCTTCCTCCCCCCCCCCACCCCCCAGGCCTTTTCCAAGCCCTTTGATCATCAATCCCAAATCCTACCGTCCAACCCAAAGTGGTTAGGCACGGTTAGGTAGAGAGAGTCTCGCTGCTTGAGGGATAGGTGTCCGAATCACGGTAGTCCAAGTGGATGGACATCGTTCCTTAACCCCCATCCCTTCATCCCAACACCTATCCAGTACACGTAGAAATCACAATAGCGTGATATATCAAATGAACAAATCCACAAGGGCAAAGTTCCTCGTGAGGGCAGTAGCACTCCAGGTTACAATTCTTTTGACTGTGTCGTGGTACAGTTGACTAAGGCGCGTCTGGGAACATCCCGTGCGTAGGTTCGAACCCTCATCATTGCCCATTGTGGATTTGTTCACCTATCCTGTCCTCATGTTCCTTCCAAGTGCTATATAAGGAGGGGGGTAGAAATAGCCTAAGCTAATCTATGCCTTTGAGATGTATTTATTGCTTATCTCAATAAACATACTTGAACTTGCTATATAGGCATACTGGATTATCACTCTCTTAAGCTCCTGGATCCCTTTCACATCCGCGACTACTCGCTTATGGCACCATTCCTTTCCCTCCGTCCCATCCCAAATCCTTATCCTGGCCCCTTCCCAGTGCTATATTTTCGTGGTGGCTAGGCGCTTTCCCCTGATAAATCCCTCCCTCCCTCCCTAATGACCCGACCCAATACGCATAAAGCCGCATCTGGGACCCATGGAAACGTTCACTTCATAGTGAATATCACTATCAGTCACCTTCAGGTCACTGAAGGTGCTCTTATACCCTCAAGTTATTAATGTTTTATGTATTACCCACAAGTCGCCTTAAATAGTAAAGCGACTTGTGAACAGTGTTACAGTATTTAAGGTTCCTTAAGTGTTACAGTATTTAAGGTTCCTTAAGTGTTACAGTATTTAAGGTTCCTTAAGTGTTACAGTATTTAAGGTTCCTTAAGTGTTACAGTATTTAAGGTTCCTTAAGTGTTACAGTATTTAAGGTTCCTTAAGTGTTACAGTATTTAAGGTTCCTTAAGTGTTACAGTATTTAAGGTTCCTTAAGTGTTACAGTATTTAAGGTTCCTTAAGTGTTACAGTATTTAAGGTTCCTTAAGTGTTACAGTATTTAAGGTTCCTTAAGTGTTACAGTATTTAAGGTTCCTTAAGTGTTACAGTATTTAAGGTTCCTTAAGTGTTACAGTAATTCGATAATGTATATAGAGTTCCGGATAGTTCACCGTCGGTGGTCGGAGGTCAGTCAATATAGGACATGCTTCATTATATTGTTTCAAAAGATGATTGACAATGTGTGTGCGTGTGTGTTTACTAGTTGTGTTTTTGCGGGGGTTGAGCTTTGCTCTTTCGGCCCGCGTCTCAACTGTCAATCAACTGTTTACTAACTAACTACTAACTTACTAACTACTTTTTTTCCCCACACCACACACACACACACACCCCAGGAAGCAGCCCGTGACAGCTGACTAACTCCCAGGTACCTATTTACTGCTAGGTAACAGGGGCACTTAGGGTGAAAGAAACTTTGCCCATTTGTTTCTGCCTCGTGCGGGAATCGAACCCGCGCCACAGAATTACGAGTCCTGCGCGCTATCCACCAGGCTACGAGGCCCCCTCTGTGTGTGTGTGTGTGTGCGCGTGTGTGTGTGTGTGTGTGCGTGTGTGTGTGTGTGCGTGCGTGTGTGTGTGTGTGTGTGTGTGTGTGTGTGTGTGTGTGTGTGTGTGTGTGCGTGTGTGTGTGTGTGTGTGTGTGTGTGTGTGTGTGTGTGTGTGTGTGTGTGTGTGTGTGTGTGTGTGTGTGTGTGTGTGTGTGTGTGTGTGTGTGTGTGTGACACTCGGGATTTGAGAGACTAGCCAGAGACGTCTGTATTCCAGACACACACACATCCGTATTCACCAGCGCGCAGGTGTACAGTTTCGGGCCCTTGTGTGCTTTCCTTGTTCAGAAACCTTATCATTGTACTTGTTTGTATTAATATTTTGCTGAGTACGGATGATAAATCACCGTTATTTTAGCTTGTTTGTAACAGGCAGTTTATGCAACAACAACAACAGTATCGGGGTTTAAGATGCAAACAACAATGCCATCTACATTGTCATTAATTACTTGCAATGATACACGTTGCAGCGACGCTGGCACGAGGCCAGCTTCGTTGCCTGTAGTCACAGAGACTATGGTAATGATAGCGCTAACGAAGAGAAGGATGGAGCTTGCAGGGCGGTGGGCGGAGCATGCAAGACGGTGGGCGGAGCTTGTAGGGTGTGGGCGGAGCATGCAGGGCGGTGGGCGGAGCATGCAGGGCGGAGGGCGAAACATGCAGGGCGGTGGGTGGAGCATTCAGGATGGGGAGCTGGATGGGTCTCCCTATCCAGCAGTGGGCGGGACTCTACCAGTGGGGAATATCACACCCTTGGCTGGCCGTTGCTTGTGTAGGATGTTGTCTGGAAGTTGGTGGAGGGTCTGGTCCTCTGCTCTACTCTCAGAGCAGAGGATCACCCAGCAATGGTGGAGGGTGTGGTTGTTGTAGTGGGTGTATAGTGGTGGAGGGTGTGATTGTTGTAGTGGGTGTGGTGGTAGAGGGTGTGGTTGGGGTAGTGAGTGTGTAGTGGTGGAGGGTGTGGTTGGAGCAGTGAGTGTGGTGGTAGAGGGTGTGGTTGGAGCAGTGAGTGTGGTGGTAGAGGGTGTGGTTGGAGCAGTGAGTGTGGTGGTAGAGGGTGTGGTTGGAGCAGTGAGTGTGGTGGTAGAGGGTGTGGTTGGAGCAGTGAGTGTGGTGGTAGAGGGTGTGGTTGGGGCAGTGAGTGTGGTGGTAGAGGGTGTGGTTGGAGCAGTGAGTGTGGTTGGAGCAGTGAGTGTGGTGGTAGAGGGTGTGGTTGGAGCAGTGAGTGTGGTGGTAGAGGGTGTGGTTGGAGCAGTGAGTGTGGTGGTAGAGGGTGTGGTTGGAGCAGTGAGTGTGGTGGTAGAGGGTGTGGTTGGAGCAGTGAGTGTGGTGGTAGAGGGTGTGGTTGGGGCAGTGAGTGTGGTGGTAGAGGGTGTGGTTGGAGCAGTGAGTGTGGTTGGAGCAGTGAGTGTGGTGGTAGAGGGTGTGGTTGGAGCAGTGAGTGTGGTGGTAGAGGGTGTGGTTGAGGTAGTGGTGGATGCAGTAGCGGGTTAGTGTACACAGATACTAACCAATCAGTGCTCACGTTTCAGTAATAGGAAGATATACCCATATAGGTGTACCGTCACAGGAAGAGTAGGCCTAATGATATGAAGAAGACTGATCAGTTATGACAGGATTAAGAGAAAGTCTGACAGCCACTAGTTGGAGAGTGTTACAAACTTTTTATATGAAGGACAGACTTGTAAACCATGTTGAGTTTCCATGTTGAGTTTCCATGTTGAGTTTCCATGTTGAGTTTCCATGTTGAGTTTCCATGTTGAGTTTCCATGTTGAGTTTCCATGTTGAGTTTCCATGTTGAGTTTCCATGTTGAGTTTCCATGTTGAGTTTCCATGTTGAGTTTCCATGTTGAGTTTCCATGTTGAGTTTCCATGTTGAGTTTCCATGTTGAGTTTCACAGCGTTTCTTGCCCGAAACCTTGTGCGTATTAGTGGCTTTAGGTATTGTATGTACTAGCTATATCTATATATCCATTATGTTTGTAACTTTTATTTTGTTTTATTATTTTTTTTTTGATGGATAGAGCTCTGATGACGATTTGCTGGGGTGGTGGTGTTCGGGCGGGGGGGGGGGGGGGTCTTGGGGGCGGTGGGCGGGGCTTGGGTGTAGGCAGGTGTTGTGAGCGAGGCTCGCACACATTGTCATATGCAACTGTTACTGGTGGATATCATCTTTGGCCTCTGTCTTACTGCTCTCTGGTGAACACTGTCGTCTTGTGAGGGATATTGTTTGGACGTTGATGGACCTGGTCGCCAGCCCTACGTGTTCGTCAACCATGTGTTGGTCTTGTCACTGCTAGATATGTTCTCTCCAGCCATCACGGCTTTGGGATCTGGTCCTGGCCTGGTCCAGTTCTTGGCACTGACCGAGGTAACAGTGAGTGTGATCGCGGTAGTGACAGCGCCAGTGATGAGCTGTGGGCGGAACTTGTAGGGCGTTGGGCGATGGGCGGAACTTGTTGGGCGTTAGGCGGTGGGCGGTGCTAGCCAGACACATGAGGCTTGCACACATCAGTTGACGGTACTGCTGGTGGAGGATATCATCCTCGGCCTCTGTCATTCAGCTCTCTAGTGAACACTGTGGTCTTGTGAGGGATATTGTTAGGACGTTAGTGGACCTGGTCCCTGCAGGGCCTACAACACCATGTAGTGGGCTGGCCTCTGCCGGATACGGGCTCGCGAACCTTGCAGGCTCTGGGATATGGTGTTGGTCTGACCCAGTTCTTGGCTTGTGACATGTGGTCACGTCTGGTGAATACTGTCTCCCTGGTGGACGCTGTGGCGGGTCTTGTGGTCACAACGTGTGGTGAATACTGTCTCCCTGCTGGACACTGTGGCGGGTCTTGTGGTCACCTAATTGTGCTTGCGGGGGTTGAGCTCTGGCTCTTTGGTCCCGCTTCTCAACCGTCAATCAACTGGTGTACAGGTTCCTGAGCCTACTGGGCTCTATCATATCTACATTTGAAACTGTGTATGGAGTCAGCCTCCACCACATCACTTCCTAATGCATTCCATTTTCTAACTACTCTGATACTGAAAAAGTTCTTTCTAATGTCTCTGTGGCTCATTTGGGTACTCAGCTTTCACTTGTGTCCCCCTTGTGCCAGTGCCACCCGTATTAAATAATCCATCCTTGTCCACCCTGTCAATACCCCTGAGAGTTTTGTATGTGGTGATCATGTCTCCCCTAGCTCTTCTGTCTTCCAGCGACGTGAGGTGCAGTTCACGTAGTCTGTCCTCATAACTCATGCCTCTTAGTTCTGGCACTAGCCTAGTGGAATACCTCTGAACTTTTTCCAGCTTCGTCTTGTGCTTGACTAGATACGGGCTCCATGCTGAGGCCGCATACTCCAGGATTGGCGTTATATATGTGGTAAATAAGGTTCGGAAGGCTTCCTTACACAGGTTTCTGAAAGCAGTTCTGATGTTAGCCAGCCTCGCATAGGCCGCTGATGTTATTCTTTCAATGTGGGCTTCAGGAGACAGGTTTGGTGTGATATTTGGCTCCCTTTGGCTCCCTTTGCGACCGGCAAAGGGAGCAGGTCGGCCGAACGGACAGCATGCTGGACTTGTGATCCTGTGGTCACGGGTTCGATCCCGGGCGCCGGCGACAAACAATGGGCAGATTTTCTTTCACCCTATGTCCCTGTTACCTAGCAGTGAAATAGGTATCTGGGTGTTAGTCAGCTGTCACGGGCTGCTTCCTGGGGGTGGAAGCCTGGTCGAGGATTGGGCCGCGGGGACACTAAAGCCCCGAAATCATCTCAAGATATCAACTTTCAGATCTTTCTCTTTGTCCGTTTCGTGAAGGACTTCATCTCCCATTCGGTATCCAGTGACTGGCCTCCTGGTTCCTCCTCCTAGTTTCATTACCTTACGTTGTTGTTGTTGTTTAAGATTCGCTACCTGGAACAAAAAGTTCCAGGTAGCACGGGCTATTGCGAGCCCGTAGTTCTATATATCATTACCTCACATTAACTTGGGTTGAACTTTAGTAGCCATTTGTCGGACCATTCCTTCAGTTTGTCTAGGTCATCTTGTGGTCACAAAGTCTGGTGAATACTGTCTCCCTGGTGGACACTGTGTTGATCAGTCTTGTTTCAAGTTGCATACTGACACTTCTGGAGTGTTTCACTAGGACTGATTGTGCCTGAGTGACACACTAGTATAGAGGATAGAGCGCCTTCACATCTAGCAAGCGATGTCAGTCAGCGTTCGAGCCCCCTCTTTCCCCCCCCCCCAGTCCAATAGCCAACTTAAGAAATGAGGAAGTAGTATGTGGTGGTGATGAGTGTAGTTGTGGTAGTGGGTGTGTAGTGGTGGAGGATGTGGTTGTTGTAGTGGGTGTATAGTGGTGGAGGGTGTGGTTGTTGTAGTGGGTGTATAGTGGTGGAGGTTGTGGTTGTTGTAGTGGGTGTATAGTGGTGGAGGGTGTGGTTGTTGTAGTGGGTGTATAGTGGTGGAGGGTGTAGTTGTTGTAGTGGGTGTATAGTGGTGGAAGGTGTGGTTGTTGTAGTGGGTGTATAGTGGTGGAGGGTGTGGTTGTTGTAGTGGGTGTATAGTGGTGGAGGGTGTGGTTGTTGTAGTGGGTGTATAGTGGTGGAGGGTGTGGTTGTTGTAGTGGGTGTATAGTGGTGGAGGGTGTGGTTGTTGTAGTGGGAGTATAGTGGTGGAGGGTGTGGTTGTTGTAGTGGGAGTATAGTGGTGGAGGTTGTGGTTGTTGTTGTGGGAGTATAGTGGTGGAGGGTGTGGTTGTTGTAGTGGGTGTGTAGTGGTGGAGGGTGTGGTTGTTGTAGTGGGTGTATAGTGGTGGAGGGTGTGGTTGTTGTAGTGGGTGTATAGTGGTGGAGGGTGTGGTTGTTGTAGTGGGTGTATAGTGGTGGAGGGTGTGGTTGTTGTAGTGGGTGTATAGTGGTGGAGGGTGTGGTTGTTGTAGTGGGTGTATAGTGGTGGAGGGTGTGGTTGTTGTAGTGGGTGTATAGTGGTGGAGGGTGTGGTTGTTGTAGTGGGTGTATAGTGGTGGAGGGTGTGGTTGTTGTAGTGGGTGTGTAGTGGTGTTGACGATGTAGGTTAGTGTACATACTAGTGTACTTCATGGGTGTAGCAGTAAGGCTCACGATGTGAAGGAAGCTGGAAAGACTTATGACAGAATTAAGACCTAGTTTGATCACAGTTTTTAACAGTTTGAATAATATAATTGTTAAGGAAATCATTCACTTTATACTGACTTAGTCAGCAACAGCTTAAACCCTTCTAGTGTCAGGGAGGCTGTCAGCTACGACGTCAGGCGTCGAACACTCACTGGTCATGCCAGGAGTTACCCCTGAATGATGTGATGAGAAATTTGTTAAATGAAGGTGGCAGAATCTTCCATGTTGAGAGATAGAGCTCCGATGACGACGTGCTGGGGCGGGGGTGTACGGGCGGGGCTTGGGGGCGGTGGGCGGGGCTTGTGGGCGGTGGGCAGGGCTTGGGGGCGGTGGGCGGAGCTTGGGTGTAGGCAGGTGTTGTGAGCGAGGCTCGCACATACTGTCATATGCAACTGTTACTGGTGGATATCATCTTTGGCCTCTGTCTTACTGCTCTCTGGTGAACACTGTCGTCTTGTGAGGGATATTGTTTGGACGTTGATGGACCTGGTCGCCAGCCCTACGTGTTCGTCAACCATGTGTTGGTCTTGTCACTGCTGGATATGTTCTCTCCAGCCATCACGGCTTTGGGATCTGGTCCTGGCCTGGCCCAGTTCTTGGCACTGACCGAGGTAACAGTGAGTATGATCGCGGTAGTGACAGCGTCAGTGATGAGCTGTGGGCGGCGGTTGTAGGGCGTTGGGCGGTGGGCGGAACTTGTTGGGCGGTGGGCGGTGCTAGCCGGACACATGAGGCTTGCACACATCAGTTGACGGTACTGCTGGTGGAGGATATCATCATCGGCCTCTGTCATTCAGCTCTCTAGTGAACACTGTGGTCTTGTGAGGGATATTGTTAGGACGTTAGTGGACCTGGTCCCTGCAGGGCCTACAACACCATGTAGTGGGCTGGCCTCTGCCGGATACGGGCTCGCGAACCTTGCAGGCTCAGGGATATGGTGTTGGTCTGACCCAGTTCTTGGCTTGTGACATGTGGTCACGTCTGGTGAATACTGTCTCCCTGGTGGACACTGGCGGGTCATGTGGTCACAACGTGTGGTGAATACTGTCTCCCTGGTGGACACTGGCGGGTCATGTGGTCACAACGTCTGGTGAATACTGTCTCCCTGCTGGACACTGTGTCTGGAGTGTTTCACTAGAACTGACTGTGCCTGAGTGACACACTAATGTAGAGGATAGAGGGAGGGAGGGAGGGAATTATCAGGGGGAAAGCGCTAAGCCATTACGAATATATAGCACTGGGAAGGGGTCACGATAAGGATTTGGGATGGGACGGGGGAAAGGAATGGTGCCCAACTACTTGGACGGTCGGGGATTGAACGCCGACCTGCATGAAGCGAAACCATCGTTCTACCGTCCAGCCCAAGTGGTTGAGTGTAGAGGATAGAGCGCCTTCACATCTAGCAAGCGATGTCAGTCAGCGTTCGAGCCCCCTCTCCCACCTTTCCCCCATTCCCATAGCCAACTTAAGAAACGAGGAAGTGGTGTATAGTGGTGGAGGGTGTGGTTGTTGTAGTGGGTGTATAGTGGTGGAGGTTGTGGTTGTTGTAGTGGGAGTATAGTGGTGGAGGGTGTGGTTGTTGTTGTGGGAGTATAGTGGTGGAGGGTGTGGTTGTGTATAGTGGTGGAGATGTGTGTAGTTGTGGTAGTGGGTGTATAGTGGTGGAGGGTGTGGTTGTTGTAGTGGGAGTATAGTGGTGGAGGGTGTGGTTGTTGTAGTGGGTGTATAGTGGTGGAGGGTGTGGTTGTTGTAGTGGGAGTATAGTGGTGGAGGGTGTGGTTGTTGTAGTGGGTGTATAGTGGTGGAGGGTGTGGTTGTTGTAGTGGGTGTATAGTGGTGGAAGGTGTGGTTGTTGTAGTGGGTGTATAGTGGTGGAAGGTGTGGTTGTTGTAGTGGGTGTATAGTGGTGGAGGGTGTGGTTGTTGTAGTGGGTGTATAGTGGTGGAGGGTGTGGTTGTTGTAGTGGGTGTATAGTGGTGGAGGGTGTGGTTGTTGTAGTGGGTGTATAGTGGTGGAGGGTGTGGTTGTTGTAGTGGGTGTATAGTGGTGGAGGTTGTGGTTGTTGTTGTGGGTGTATGGTGGTGGAGGGTGTGGTTGTTGTAGTGGGTGTATAGTGGTGGAAGGTTTGGTTGTTGTAGTGGGTGTATAGTGGTGGAAGGTGTGGTTGTTGTAGTGGGTGTATAGTGGTGGAAGGTGTGGTTGTTGTAGTGGGTGTGTAGTGGTGGAGGGTGTGGTTGATGTAGTGGGTGTGTAGTGGTGGAGGGTGTGGTTGTTGTAGTGGGAGTATAGTGGTGGAGGGTGTAGTTGTGGTAGTGGGTGTATAGTGGTGGAGGGTTTGGGTGTTGTAGTGGGTGTATAGTGGTGGAGGGTGTGGTTGTTGTAGTGGGTGTGTAGTGGTGTTGACGATGTAGGTTAGTGTACATATTAGTGTACTTCATGGGTGTAGCAGCCAGGCTCACGATGTGAAGGAAGCTGGAAAGACTTATGACAGAATTAAGACCAAGTTTGATCACAGTTTTTAACAGTTTGAATAATATAATTGTTAAGGAAATCATTCACTTTATACTGACTTAGTCAGCAACAGCTTAAACCCTTCTAGTGTCAGGGAGGCTGTCAGCTACGACGTCAGGCGTCGAACACTCACTGGTCATGCCAGGAGTTACCCCTGAATGATGTGATGAGAAATTTGTTAAATGAAGGTGGCAGAATCTTCCATGTTGAGAGACAGAGCTCCGATGACGACGTGCTGGGGCGGGGGTGTACGGGCGGGGCTTGGGGGCGGTGGGCGGGGCTTGGGGGCGGTGGGCGGAGCTTGGGTGTAGGCAGGTGTTGTGAGCGAGGCTCGCACATACTGTCATATGCAACTGTTACTGGTGGATATCATCTTTGGCCTCTGTCTTACTGCTCTCTGGTGAACACTGTCGTCTTGTGAGGGATATTGTTTGGACGTTGATGGACCTGGTCGCCAGCCCTACGTGTTCGTCAACCATGTGTTGGTCTTGTCACTGCTGGATATGTTCTCTCCAGCCATCACGGCTTTGGGATCTGGTCCTGGCCTGGTCCAGTTCTTGGCACTGACCGAGGTAACAGTGAGTATGATCGCGGTAGTGACAGCGTCAGTGATGAGCTGTGGGCGGAGCTTGTAGGGCGTTGGGCGGAGGTTGTTGGGCGGAGGTTGTTGGGCGGTGGGCGGTGCTAGCCGGACACATGAGGCTTGCACACATCAGTTGACGGTACTGCTGGTGGAGGATATCATCATCGGCCTCTGTCATTCAGCTCTCTAGTGAACACTGTGGTCTTGTGAGGGATATTGTTAGGACGTTAGTGGACCTGGTCCCTGCAGGGCCTACAACACCATGTAGTGGGCTGGCCTCTGCCGGATACGGGCTCGCGAACCTTGCAGGCTCTGGGATATGGTGTTGGTCTGACCCAGTTCTTGGCTTGTGACATGTGGTCACAACGTCTGGTGAATACTGTCTCCCTGGTGGACACTGTGGCGGGTCATGTGGTCACAACGTGTGGTGAATACTGTCTCCCTGGTGGACACTGTGGCGGGTCATGTGGTCACAACGTCTGGTGAATACTGTCTCCCTGGTGGACACTGTGGCGGGTCATGTGGTCACAACGTCTGGTGAATACTGTCTCCCTGCTGGACACTGTGGCGGGTCATGTGGTCACAACGTCTGGTGAATACTGTCTCCCTGGTGGACACTGGCGGGTCATGTGGTCACAACGTCTGGTGAATACTGTCTCCCTGCTGGACACTGTGGCGGGTCTTGTGGTCACAATGTCTGGTGAATACTGTCTCCCTGCTGGACACTGTGGCGGGTCTTGTGGTCACAACGTGTGGTGAATACTGTCTCCCTGGTGGACACTGTGGCGGGTCTTGTGGTCACAACGTCTGGTGAATACTGTCTCCCTGCTGGACACTGTGGCGGGTCTTGTGGTCACAACGTCTTGTGAATACTGTCTCCCTGCTGGACACTGTGGCGGGTCATGTGGTCACAACGTCTGGTGAATACTGTCTCCCTGGTGGACACTGTGGCGGGTCATGTGGTCACAACGTCTGGTGAATACTGTCTCCCTGGTGGACACTGTGGCGGGTCTTGTGGTCACAACGTGTGGTGAATACTGTCTCCCTGGTGGACACTGTGGCGGGTCATGTGGTCACAACGTCTGGTGAATACTGTCTCCCTGGTGGACACTGGCGGGTCATGTGGTCACAACGTCTGGTGAATACTGTCTCCCTGGTGGACACTGGCGGGTCATGTGGTCACAACGTCGGGTCATGTCATGTTTCACGTTGCTCACTGCCTTCTGGAGTGTTTGTCCGTGTCGGGTGTGTACTTAAATGCCATGTTGTCTCTGAGAGCGCCCTCATGTCATACCGTTAGTCTGTCTGTGTCAATCTGTGTGTAAGTCTGTTTCAGTTCATCTCTCTCTCTCACACTCACACTGCCACAGCGTGCATGAGACTATTGATGGCTCAGCGCCCTGTTTGCCAGGAGCCAACTTCAACTTGACCACGACGGTAGATCAAGTGGAGAGTGTTGAGAACATCGTCATTATCCATAAAGTGTATAAGGACGTCAACTCATCTCTAGTGGTGAAGAATGGTCAGTGGACTGGTCCACTGACCAGTCTACCCGGACTGGGTTAAGACTAGAGAGGAGTCTTCTCGCACAGCTCTCTGCTCTCTCCAGAATGAATAATGGATGGGGATGCGAAGGGAATTGTCAGGGGAAAGAGCCAAACCATTACGACTATAATAGCCCTTGGAAGGGGTCAGGATAAGGATTTGGAACGGGACGGGGGGGGGGGGGATGGTGCCCAACCACTTGCACGATGAACAAATCTACAAGGACCTTGATGAGGGTTCGAACCTACGCACGGGATGTTCCCAGACGCGCCCTAGTTAACTGTACCACGACATAGGCAAAAGAATTTCAACCTGGAGTGCTACTGCACTCGCGAGGATCCCAAAGCTATGACACGCTATTGTGATCTCTGTGTGCACTTGGATGATCTGGGATTGAACGCCGACCTGCATGAAACGAGTCCATCGCTCTACCGTCCAACCCAAGTGACTGGTCAGAGGGGTGGGCTGGTTATTCAAGAAAATATTGCAATATCAGACTTGTGCTTAACATGTGGTTTTGCAACCGCTACCGTCCAGGTGCTGAAGGAGTCCCCCGAGTGGTCAGGTGCTGGAGGAGTCCCCCGAGTGGTCAGGTGCTGGAGGAGTCCCCCGAGTGGTCAGGTGCTGAAGGAGTCCCCCGAGTGGTCAGGTGCTGAAGGAGTCCCCCGAGTGGTCAGGTGCTGAAGGAGTCCCCCGAGTGGTCAGGTGCTGGAGGAGTCCCCCGAGTGGTCAGGTGCTGAAGGAGTCCCCCGAGTGGTCAGGTGCTGGAGGAGTCCCCCGAGTGGTCAGGTGCTGAAGGAGTCCCCCGAGTGGTCAGGTGCTGAAGGAGTCCCCCGAGTGGTCAGGTGCTGGAGGAGTCCCCCGAGTGGTCAGGTGCTGGAGGAGTCCCCCGAGTGGTCAGGTGCTGGAGGAGTCCCCGAGTGGTCAGGTGCTGGAGGAGTCCCCCGAGTGGTCAGGTGCTGGAGGAGTCCCCCGAGTGGTCAGGTGCTGGAGGAGTCCCCCGAGTGGTCAGGTGCTGGAGGAGTCCCCCGAGTGGTCAGGTGCTGGAGGAGTCCCCCGAGTGGTCAGGTGCTGGAGGAGTCCCCCGCGTGGTCAGGTGCTGGAGGAGTCCCCCGAGTGGTCAGGTGCTGGAGGAGTCCCCCGAGTGGTCAGGTGCTGGAGGAGTCCCCCGAGTGGTCAGGTGCTGGAGGAGTCCCCCGCGTGGTCAGGTGCTGAAGGAGTCCTCCGAGTGGTGAAGTTCAACGAGCGAGGAACGCCAGAATGAGCATTTCTGAAACAGTATTGTAGTAGTGCACAGTACTACTACAGTAACTACACAGTAACGAACGGTGATCAAGGAATACCGTAGTTTCTTGTAAGGCTATTTTCTCAAGACTTTTCTGCCAATGCCTGACAGCAGTGACACTAGCCTGTAGTTGTTCACCACTAACCACCTCTTCCTTACGTGAACTGGACCACCATCGGCTGTCTTCCAGTGAGGGGAGGGCTGAGAGTCGGGCTCATAAGGCAATGCAGATTATCAAAATGAAAGATGATTGTTGCGACAGCTATTTTCAGCTATTCACATGACGCAAGAAAGAGTGCTGGGGACATTTAGCGTTCACACCCGTCACTCCCAGTACCCAACACTGAACACAAGGCTCACCGTGACTCCCAGTACCCTACAGTGAACACAAGACTCACCGTGACTCCCAGTACCCAACACTGAACACCAGCCAAGACTCACCGTCACTCCCAGTACCCAACACTGAACACAAGACAAGACTCACCGTCACTCCCAGTACCCAACACTGAACACAAGACAAGGCTCACCGTCACTCCCAGTACCCAACACTGAACACGAGCCAAGACTCACCGTCACTCCCAGTACCCAACACTGAACACAAGCCAAGACTCACCGTCACTCCCAGTACCCAACACTGAACACAAGCCAAGACTCACCGTCACTCCCAGTACCCAACACTGACCACAAGCCAAGACTCACCGTCACTCCCAGTACCCAACACTGACCACAAGCCAAGACTCACCGTCACTCCCAGTACCCAACACTGAACACAAGACAAGGCTCACCATCCTTCACAAGGATAAGAAGATCACCAACGTGTTCACGCAGCAGCCCGTCCACTTAAGATTTCCCAATGTCAAGAAACCGGTCAGTTTAACGTGCCCTCTCCTAACCTACCAGAGGACCCAAAACAGAAAACCGGACAGTACGTCACTTTCGCCAGCCGCTTCCATTTTCTACTACGACAATTGTTGGCCTTATGTAACGCATACGATGGAAATGCGACGTTCCTTGTAAGAGAACAGGTCATAAACTCTCTCGATACCGGACAAAATGCCCTTGAAGGAAGCAAATGTTGTGTATTGCTTTTCGTGTGAAGTAGAGGGAGTGTGAGTGTGGAGCAAGACTAGTAACTGTGTGACTCACCATAGATGTAAAGTGCCTTGTATAGTGACTGTTGTGAGCCTCTTGTTGAATCACTTGTGACACAAAAGATTACTGATGTGTGTATGTGTGTGGGTGATTAAATATGTATGTGTATGTATATATGTATGCGTATATATATGTACATGTATGTATAACATTAATAATTTTGTAACTAGCGTCAAAAGATTGTTATTTGCTTAGCTAAATAAACTAGAGGGTTCAGTTCCGGAACCGATTATGTGCCTCTGTAACCCTTTACACCACCGCCCACGGGATGGGTATGGGGTGCATAATAAAAATAGAAATTGAATTGTCAACCCCAAAGATTTCGCTATATACAGGAAAGGTGACAATATATAATTTCGAGTACCTAACAAAGCACAACACACAAGTTGTAGATACAACCACACTGAATATCCTGACCACCAATACTGAAATAATCAATACAGAGACAATAGAAGATTAGACATAGGTGAAGTACTCAATATAATAATACAATAAATGTTTATTCAGGTAAAAGTACATACAGGTAAAAGTACATACAGGTAAAAGTACATACAGGTAAAAGTACATACAGGTAAAAGTACATACAGGTAAAAGTACATACAGGTAAAAGTACATACAGGTAAAAGTACATACATACAAGATGAGTTACAAACATAATGTTGGATTTCTAGATAGACCTAGTACATATTATGCCTAAAGCCACTATTACGCACAGCGTGTCGGGCAACGAAACATCTATATCATATCAAAACATCAAACACATTAAACATTATCATTCAATTATCAACAAGTGGTTTACAATTAAGAGCGTCCTACCATCGACAAGAATAATTGAGTTTATCGCAATAAAACCACAACAGTGTGATGTATCAATGAAAATCATTTTGAAGCAATGGAGGGACTTGAACCTGCGTTCTGGCGATTCCCAGACACCTGCCTTAACCGACTCAGCCACGACAAGGGAGGGATTAAGAAATAAGAGGTTCTCTTTCAGCTGGTAAGGAACAGAGCAATATCCTCATCATCTTGTCAGAGATAAGTAAGTAATTATCAAAAGAAGGCACCAAGCCGGGACGGTTATGTAGCACAAAGGATGAACTCTCGAATTGAAAGGAATTGTTGAGGAAAGAGAAGCGTTATCTGCTAGCATGTAACCTGATCTTAATGTGGGACGATAGATTACTGCAGGTGTGAAGGTGAGAGGCGAGGACCTGGCGAGAGTTGGCGAGTGAACCGCGAGGACCTGGCGAGAGTAGGCGAGTAGCCTGCGAGGACCTGGCGAGAGTAGGCGAGTGAACCGCGAGGACCTGGCGAGAGTAGGCGAGTGGCCCGCGAGGACCTGGCGAGAGTAGGCGAGTGAACCGCGAGGACCTGGCGAGAGTAGGCGAGTGAACCGCGAGGACCTGGCGAGAGTAGGCGAGTGAACCGCGAGGACCTGGCGAGAGTAGGCGAGTGAACCGCGAGGACCTGGCGAGAGTAGGCGAGTGGCCCGCGAGGACCTGGCGAGAGTAGGCGAGTGAACCGCGAGGACCTGGCGAGAGTTGGCGAGTGGACCGCGAGGACCTGGCGAGAGTAAGCGAGTGGAACGCGAGGATCTGGCGAGAGTAAGCGAGTGGACCGCGAGGACCTGGCGAGAGTAAGCGAGTGGCCCGCGAGGACCTGGCGAGAGTAGGCGAGTGGAACTCTACGCTATAACAAGGAGGAATTTCGCGGCGTCAATGAGAAACTGAAGTATTAGACACAACAGCGAATCCTTCACAGGAGAAACACATCAATAAAGAGACAACAGAGATACAAGGTTTGGTGAGTGTTGGGACTGCCTTGAGAAATCCAGCCAAGATAACATTAAGCAAACACTCTACCATACGTGCGACCAGAACTGGAGTGTGCAGCGCCGGCACGGAACCTCCCGCATGCCATAAAACCATAACAGTGAAATTGGCAACAGGAAAAGATTATCGAGGCGAACTTAATTAGCAATTACAAAAATGATGTAAAACGAGAAATGTTAAGAACACGGCTGAGTTTTAAATGAGCAGGAATTGAAGCTTTTGGACTCGATCTTGAGCAGACAAGTAGGTGCGTATTTTTCCAAACATATACAGCATCATACATACAGCATATACACCGTTTTCTATGTATACATGGTGGGAAGACAATCATCAGGAGCAAGCGCTAATTAGCACTGGATAGGGATATACATACGAAGACAGGATAGGAGCTGGGATAGAGGGAATGGAGTGTAGGAACGGTGCCCATCAACCACTTGGAGACTCGAACGCCGACCATGCAAAAAAAAAAAAAAAAAGTGAAACCATCGCTCCCGAGTAATTCAAGCAGATAGATTAAGAAAATACATTTTCCGTGAACACGCGTAGGAACCCCCAACAGGAAGCAGTGATATTCCAGTGATCTTTAACACTACGAGAAAAGTTAAACTTTCACATGGCATCAGATGCCGAACTTTTAATAAACTGGTTTATGAGTGTCTGCATATAAACGCATTCTGCGGTCTATAAGGGCTCCTGCTTTTTCTTTTTTTCTCTACACAGGAGGGTACAGGAGCAGACGACTGCTAACTCCGGTTAGCAGGCTGAGAGCTTTCCCTTCCCATAGTTCATGGTAAGCCTTACCCTACTAGTTTTACACAGGAGGGTACAGGAGCAGACGACTGCTGACTCCGGTTAGCAGGCTGAGAGCTTTCCCTTCCCATAGTTCATGGTAAGCCTTACCCTACTAGTTTTACACAGGAGGGTACAGGAGCAGACGACTGCTGACTCCTGTTAGCAGGCTGAGAGCTTTCCCTTCCCATAGTTCATGGTAAGCCTTACCCTACTAGTTTTACACAGGAGGGTACAGGAGCAGACGACTGCTGACTCCTGTTAGCAGGCTGAGAGCTTTCCCTTCCCATAGTTCATGGTAAGCCTTACCCTACTAGTTTTACACAGGAGGGTACAGGAGCAGACGACTGCTGACTCCTGTTAGCAGGCTGAGAGCTTTCCCTTCCCATAGCAGTCAGGGGTCTCCAAACTTGTCAATGTAAGCGCCACATTATATATATCCCATATTTATGCGGGCCGGAGGAATAAAAAATGAAAAAAAACAAAAAACAAATCAGTGCCAGTAATTTAATTTTCTCAAATATTAAAGTATAAACATGGAAAAATTAAAACATATCTTTTTGGAAAAAATCAGGGTAAACTAAATAGATTCCTGCCTTTAGTTTTATGCAACCAAATTAGTGTGACGAATGATACTGTCGTTTTGACTTCAAAATTTCATTAAAATCAGGTTCCAGATTAGATGAGCCAATTGTAAGAATTGATTTCAAGTGATCATCAGACAAATTTGCTCGATAGTTAGATTTCACATACTTCATTTTGGAAAAAGTTTGTTCACACAAGTATGTTGAACCAAAAATGGACACAAAACTACAAGCAAACTTTATCAAATTTGGAAACTGATCTGGCTGCAGGCATTTATAAAACTCAATCAGATTTCCTTCTCTATACTTATCTTTCAGTCTGTCATCTGCCTGGAGATCAATAATTTCCATTTGAAATTGAGTTGGAAGATTTTCAGCATTGCAGTCAAATGGATTATGAAAGAGCCTGATTTCATTTGCTTTGGCATCAAGGTCAGCAAATCGCTTCTGAAACTGTTTTTTCAAATCTGAAATTATTTCATTTGCAAATGAAAAAGGAAATTCAACTTTACTTTCTGCATGAAATTTTTCACAACATGGAAAATGAGCAAAATTCTTAACCTTCACCTGGCCTTCAAGTAGCGCAAGTTTTGCTCTGAATGCCTTGACATGAACAAAGTAGTCACTGATCAAATTTGTTTTGCCTTGCAATTTCAGGTTCAAGTTATTCATATGACCTGTCATATTCATATGACCTGTCATATTCATATGACCTGTCATATTCATATGACCTGTCATATTCATATGACCTGTCATATTCATATGACCTGTCATATTCATATGACATGTCATATCTGCAAAAAATGCCAATTTCCAAATCCATTCACATTCTGATAATAATGGCTGAGGTTTATTTTTCTCTGTGAGAAATAAATCAATTTCTAATCTGAGCTCAAAGAAATGCAGCAAAACCTTTCCACAACTAAGCCATCTAACTGCTGTATAATAAGGCAAGTTAACAAACTCCGCATCAATTTCTTTCAAGAAATCACGGAACTGGCGATGGTTGAGTGCATGAGATCTAATGAAATTAACCACAGAAACAACAGGTTTCATGACACAAGACATATCAACATATTTTAGGCACAATGCTTGTTGATGGATAAGGCAATGCAGAAAAATGGGTTTTGAGAATCCTCCAACCTAACAAGCTGTTGTAATTTGCCCAACCAAACCCTTCTTTGTCCCAGACATATTCTTTCCTCCATAAATTGTCACACACTGCACTTGTTTCCATTCCAGGTTATATTCTGTCATAGTTTTACTTAGTTCATTGAAAATGTCCTCTCCAGTTGTTGTGGTGTGCATGCTGTGAACTGATGCTAATTCTTGGCTCACATTAAATTCACTGTCAACACCACGAATGAATACTAAGAGCTGAGAAGTATCACACACATCAGTTGATTCATCCAACGCAAGAGAATACCAACAAAATCTTTTTGTTTTTTCCTTTATTTGCCGAATTATGTCGCCTCCTAAATCTTCAATTCTACGAGCAACAGTATTTGACCCAAGACTTATCATTTTGAAGAGGTTTACTTTTTCTGGACATACCTCTCCTGCTGCTTCCACTATACACTCTTTTATGATACTACCATCAGTGAAAGGTTTTCCTTTTTTAGCCAACACATGGGCAACTTTGTAACTGGCTCTAGTTGAAGTTTCATTTTCAGATTTTTTCTTACTGAAAACAGCATGTTGAGAATGCAGACTGTGCTGAAATGATTCAAACTTTTTAGTGCGTTCTGCTCCTGTGATGTGAGAATAACTTGAGCCATGTTTAGATTCATAGTGCCGACGAATATTGTATTCCTTCAGAACAGCAACACTGTCTCTACATATTATGCAAAAAGCTTTATCATTTGCTATCACAAAAAAGTACTTTATCTTCCATTCGTCATTGAACCGACGGCGCTCACTGTCCACTTTTCTTTTCTTTATCTTTTCCATATCTGAAAACATAAGGGTAAAATAAATGAAATAAATTCTACAGGAAAAAAACAGGTTGTATGTGGTGTTAAAAAGCATAGCATATTATTATAAAGTGGTAAATATTATGGCAACAGCTTTCGTTGATAAACTTAATGGTTACCATTTTAACTAATTTAAACATGCAATATTTTTGGCTACAATAGTATTATTGCTATTTTGTATAACTAAGATAAAGGCATTGTCAAAGTACAGAGAAAAGAATATTGTACAGTGTTTGTGCTCCCTGAAACGGAAGCAGCGAAGCCCCACTCGCCCTCCATCCCCACAATATACAGTTATACACAACTGATTGGTTGTAATGCACAACACATACCTACCAGTATTAGTATCTGTGCGTCACACTATCGAGAGAGAGGAAAACTGACTCGGGTTGAGCGCCACCAGTCAGCAGCCCCAGCTTTGAATAATTCTGCGATGCCATTCGTACGATAATTATTTTTTCAAGGCCACCACACAGGGATTTGTTTGGAGGCCCGGATGAAATTATGTGGCGGGCCGGATGTGGCCCGCGGGCCATAGTTTGGAGACCCCTGCCCGGGCATAGCTCATGGTAAGCCTTACCCTACTAGTTTTACACAGGAGGGTACAGGAGTAGACGACTGCTAACTCCTGTTCGCAGGCTGAGAGCTTTCCCTTCCCATAGCTCATGGTAAGCCTTACCCTACTAGTTTTACACAGGTGGGTACAGGAGCAGATGACTGCTGACTCCTGTTAGCAGGCTGAGAGCTTTCCTTTCCCATAGCTCATGGTAAGCCTTACCCTACTAGTTTTACACAGGAGGGTACAGGAGCAGACGACTGCTGACTCCTGTTAGCAGGCTGAGAGCTTTCCCTTCCCATAGCTCATGTTAAGCCGGGAGCAGGCATCTTGAGCACCACCATGGGAGCAGCCATCTTGGGCACCACCATGGGAGCAGGCATCTTGAGCACCACCATGGGAGTAGGCATCTTGAGCACCACCATGGGAGCAGCCATCTTGAGCACCACCATGAGAGGAGCCATCTTGAGCACCACCATGGGAGCAGCCATCTTGAGCACCACCATGAGAGGAGCCATCTTGAGCACCACCATGAGAGGAGCCATCTTGAGCACCACCATGGGAGCAGCCATCTTGAGCACCACCATGGTAGCAGCTATCTTGAGCACCACATGGGAGCAGACATCTTGAGCACCACCATGGGAGCAGGCATCTTGAGCACCACCATGGGAGCAGCCATCTTGAGCACCACCATGGTAGCAGCTATCTTGAGCACCACCATGGAAGCAGGCATCTTGAGCACCACCATGGGAGCAGGCATCTTGAGCACCACCATGGGAGCAGCCATCTTGAGCACCACCATGGTAGCAGCCATCTTGAGCACCACCATGGAAGCAGGCATCTTGAGCACCACCATGGGAGCAGCCATCTTGAGCACCACCATGGGAGCAGCCATCTTGAACACCACCATGGGAGCAGCCATCTTGAGCACCACCATGGGAGCAGCCATCTTGAACACCACCATGGGAGCAGCCATCTTGAGCACCACCATGGGAGCAGCCATCTCGAGCACCACCATGGGAGCAGCCATCTTGAACACCACCATGGGAGCAGCCATCTTGAACACCACCATGGGAGCAGCCATCTTGAGCACCACCATGGGAGCAGCCATCTTGAACACCACCATGGGAGCAGCCATCTTGAGCACCACCATGGGAGCAGCCATCTTGAACACCACCATGGGAGCAGCCATCTTGAGCACCACCATGGGAGCAGCCATCTTGAACACCACCATGCGAGCAGCCATCTTGAGCACCACCATGGGAGCAGCCATCTTGAGCACCACCATGGGAGCAGCCATCTTGAACACCACCATGGGAGCAGCCATCTTGAGCACCACCATGGGAGCAGCCATCTTGAGCACAGTAGTAGGGTTGGCGACGCACAGGTACCTTTTTTTTCTGGGAGAAAAAAGGTACCTGTGCGCCCCAAGGGTTTCAGGTAAATTTAGAATATCCCCTGTGCGCCCCAAGGGAAAAAAAGTGCCTGTGCGCCCCAAGGGTTTCAGGTCCAAAGGGAAAAAAGGTACCTGTGCGCCCCAAGGGTTTCAGGTCCAAAGGGAAAAAAGGTACCTGTGCGCCCCAAGGGTTTCAGGTAAATTTAGAATATCCCCTGTGCGCCCCAAGGGTTTCAGGTAAATTTAGAAATTCGTATTTGTGAGCCAGGGGTTTTCAGGCGAATTTGGGCAGTCACAGATTTTAGAAGTATGGATTTCTTATGAGAAAAATAATTTCCGAGACTTAGAAGTTTGTTAAAGCCTTATGGGAGAAATTCAAATAACGTGTGTAGCACTTTAGGGCTTCCAGGAGAACTCTACGGACATATTTTACATGTTTTCAACTTACAAAATCGTCTATGTAAGCCTTAGTTATTCATATAAATTTAGAAAATCGCCTGTATAAGTCATTGTTTTCAAGTCTCGTACATCACACCCCCCTCCCTCCCCCCCTTGACTCGCAATCTGTCGCATCACCTTTATTTTCTTTAGACGTCAGACAGCCAGCCAGTCAGCTATTATTCTTATCTTATCTTATCCGTAATATCAGGACCGTCACTCCTCTCTCTCTCTCTCTCTCTACCTCCTCTCTCTCTCTACTCTTCATATTATTCCCTCTTCCTATTTTCTGACATACTAATATTTTATTCCTTTTTCATTAACCAGTCAGTTTTATACAAATCAACCGAAGCATCTCAATGTAACCTTTAATACTGAAAACTGCCTCAGAGACTATCTAAGCTGGCCCCAGCTACCCGCCCCAGGCTATCTGCCCGAGGCAATCATCACCTGATTACCTGCCCCAGACATCCACCAGTCATTGTCGGCGTTCGCCACCGTAATAATTTATATATATATATACATTAAGCGTTAATAAAACTTATTTATTTATTTACAATTTATTTAGTCATCTAATTCATAGTTTACACAATTTATAATAAAAGAGTTATTCCCAGTATTCGTCAATCATTCTCGCTATTAATAAAACAGCCAAACGCTCACTCAGGGGCACACTATCGTTATTACGCTCATTCAGGGGCCCCCCTCAGATCGCCAAAGTCTCAGAGGCCTACACTTTCAGTCACCATTCAATCTTCATCCTGTTCACAAGGTTCCCCTAGCCTAGTCATATCATCATGTCAGTATGTCCTCTGTGCCTGTCTCCTATCAACAACGAAATCGTGCATGTGTGTCAAACTCAGTGTTTAACATGCCTAGGTGAAATGTCCATCAACGCTCTTCAAGAATGTAGACTATACTGTATAGGATGCAACGGGCCTACACCGCCTGGACATTTTGACGTAACCTGTACCAGCTGCGGACAACTCTATTGTGCAAATCGTAAGTATCGCTTTTTCTCGCACATTCAATAAACTTTCAAAGAAAATATATATCCGAAACACACATACATGCATACATACAGACAGTCAATTTATATATGTTATTTTCATTTCAGTTCATGGTTCTACTTCCTGCCCATACTGTCGTTTCTCCGTTAACCGGGAACCTCCCACCGAAGCCAGAAACGTCATTGAACCTCCACCCAAACGCCGTCGCATCATAAATAACCGTACGTTTTCACAATAATTTTCGTAATTTTAAAAGTTATTAATTGTATATTTTAACAAGTGTATAAACAAGTAATAAGTACTCATACAAAAATATTTCCATTACAGGAGTTCCTATTCGTGATCAAGAGAATCTCATACTTGGTGGAATCAACATCCCAGCTCGTAAGTAATATTATTATTTATCTGTAATTCAGTTTTTCCTCTTATTTAAACTTTATGTTTTTCCTCTTAATAATAATAATTCCTCTTATTTACACAATATTTTCCTATTAAGGTTTTCAAATCCTCTTATTGTTTTCAAATGTGTTTTCCTCTTAATGTTTATTCATTGCTAATATTATATTACAGAATCGCCCCTGGATTCAACCCAACCCTCTGAGTGGAGCACACCTGTACGCAGTCAACCCCAGCTGTCCCAGGAGCTAGAAGAAGATGCGCCAGACGGCAACCAGCATGCATCTTCAGATGAAGAAGAAGAAGACAATCAACCCCCTGTTCACGACATATCAGATGAAGAAGTCAACGCTCCAGATTCCCCAGAGGTACATAACTTAGATAACGTTGTTCCGCGAGTGTTAGAAGTCATTAACCATTTCGAAGGTTCTTTCTCGAGACATTCGTTCTCCATTCCCGGACATTTAGACGCTGACCCCAGCGTATATATAAATAGGTATAGGGAATTTTTTATAGAATATATAGACAATCAGTTCAGACAAATACAGGAAGAATTCCCTCCCTCATTTCACATTTACCCTGATGTAAGCCTAATTTTGCAAAAACTTAATCATGCCGACAATCAATATGAAATATTAGATGAAGTATTTTCAATTAGAGGCGAAACTCAGATTGTTACACAGGAAGAAGTGGAAGTTCTTGTAAATTCATGGGTTGACGAAATGTCTGCTAAAATTGACGAATGCCTAAAAAATGTCCAATCCTCAAGTGTAGGAATTCATTCCATGTCAGGCTTTGCCATTAATTTTTCATATATTCGCCACCCTATGCGCCTTGGATCTTACGTACCATATCCTGCAAAATTAAGGGGTAAAGAAACAGTATTTAATCCTGAAAGTGAAGGAGATGAGTGTTTGTTACAGTGCATTGCCGCGTATAAAAACTTAACATTGGGCAGGACTATGAATAACGTTAGACATCATTACAAAAGCCTTCGATGGTGTAGAAGATTTGTAGTATGGGCAGATGAAATTAGATTCCCTGTATCATTTGATAACCTTAAGAAAATAGAGAAGCTTAACAAAATTTCTATTTATATTTATACAGTAACTCATGAAAGTAACAGATACTATCTTAGTTTAGCTAGGAAAAGCCAGGAAAAGTATGCCGATAAAGTCCCTTTGTTGTTATTAGAAGGTAAGCATCTCTGTCTGATCAAGGATTTTGATAAATTTGTAAAGAGTATTAACAATCATTCTGAAAGGATTCCTAACACTCATAAATTCTGCAAAATTTGTCTTTTGCATGCTCCCTTAGATGAAATTCAGGCTCACGAAGAGTCATGCACTGTATCCCAAGTATTTTCATTCTATAATCCTAGTGATAAAATCAGTTTTAAAAATTACGGTAGGACCTATAGCCCAACTCACACCGCCTATTACGATTTTGAATGTCTATTAGACCGTCAAAATCCTAGAGGCATGGTGGAATGTAAGCATAAAGCAATTGCTTATGCATACATGATTTTAGACAGGGAATTCAATGTCGTAGAAACGTATTCATACGTAGGTCCAGATGCGGTCAATCATTTTATTACCAAGCTAGAAGCCTCATGGAAAGCTATTCATGCTCAGCTCCCCAACTTCCCTAAGAACTTGTCTAGAGAACAGGAAAGAATGTTTCAAAGACAAAATACGTGTCAATTGTGTCATCAAACTTTCAAGGATAAGAAAGATAAACATAGACATCATAATCATGCTATTCAGGAAAATAATTACTTAGGTGCTTATTGTGCTCGTTGCAATTTACAATGTAAAAATGCTCGTAGATACTTAACCACATTTTCCCATAATGCTGCCTATGATCTTGGAATTATACTTAAAGAACTGTCCAAAAATCCTCACCGCGATGTAGAAATTCTAACCAAGGAAGGATTGAAATTTATGCAAGTCATCATAGGTAAACTTAAATTCCTAGATAGCCTAGCTCTCCTTAATGGGTCATTAGGAACCTTAGCAAGCGAGCACGTTGCCGGTAAGAAACCCACCAAGTACACTGAACACATACTAAATGGTGTATCCGATGAAGCTAAAGCTCTGTTAATTAAAGGTAAACAAAGCCTATGTTATGATTATATTTCTTCCATGGACGTGTTAGACGAACCTCAGCTCCCTTCGCGAGATAAGTTTTACAATGTTTTACATGACTCTCCACTGTCTGAAGAAGATTATAACAATGCTCTTAAAGTATTTAATTTAGGGAACTGTACAAACATCAAGGATTACCTCATGTTATATTTAAAAGTTGACGTGGGAATGCTAGTTGATATATTTACACTTTGGCGAACATCACTGAAAGAAATTTATGAACTAGATATTGTTTTCTATGTATCACTTCCTAGTTATGCTTGGGACGCTTTCTTATTTAAATCAAAAGTTGTACTTGACTATGTGTATGATCAGAATATATATGATTTGTTGAGAAGGAATCTTAGAGGAGGGTTCACATCTTCCATTAGACAATTTACACAGGCTGTTAACGAGCACACTACATCTAACCCTAGCTCTGATGACGATACTCACATTTTGTACCTCGACTTTAACAGCTTATATGCAGCGTGCATGGCTGAGGTACTTCCCCAGGGAGGGATTAGACAATTAACTGACCTTGAGCGGGATACCTTATTAGGGCAAGGGTTACAACATATCCCCTGTAATCAAGACAAAGGTTATTGGATTTTATGCGATACAAAACATGTATCTCCCGAGGTAGCCAGGTATACTGATGATCTGCCCCTTGTACTGTCTCATACTAATATAACGGAGGAGTTTTTGTCAGAGTACAGTAAGAAAACCCTTAATGATGAAAAACGTAAGCTCCCACCTAAAAATACTAAGTTAATTGCATCCCACTTGCCCCAAAACGACTACTTAGTAAGCCTTGATTTCCTGCAATTGCTATTAAAACTTGGACTAGAAGTTGAACGAGTAAAAACAATCTATGAATTTAATCAGGCTCCCTATTTAAAAGATTTTATTTCAACCAACATTCGAGAACGAGCCAATACCACCTGTAAAGTTAAAGGAAAAGCTTTTAAACTCATAAGTAATAGTCTGTACGGGAAATCAATGACAAATATATCTCGATATGCTAATACTCACCATCTAGTAACGACAAAACATTCATTCTTAACTCATGCAAGAAACCCTTTGTATAAACGAGCTGTCTCTTTAGGTCAAGATAGGGTTCTCTGTACAGTAATGAAAGACATCCTTAAAGTTACCACTCCTTCTTACATGGGATATCAGATCTTGCAGATAGCCAAGAGGCGTTTATACGAGTTCTGGTATAATGTAGTTAAAGCCCATTATGGGGAGAGAGCTAGACTAATTTATACGGATACAGACTCATTCATATTTACTCTGACCTGTAAAGATGCTTTCCAAGAAATGACAAAAGCTCCTCTAGTAGATTATATGGATTTCAGTAATTTCGACAAAGATCATCCCATGTATTCTGCTACTCGTAAAGGTGAACTAGGACTCCTCAAGTCAGAAGTAAAGCAGAAAATCATAACTGAATTAATTGCACTCAAGCCTAAAACTTACTCTCTCCTAACCCTTGATAATGAACATTTATGTAAATGTAAAGGGATTCCTTATCACCAACAAAAGAAAATAACACATGCATCTTTTCAGAACACATTAGAGACAAATACAACTTTTAATTTTGTATCCCGATCTATTCGTAATGTTAATGGACAGATATGAAAGTGTAAAAAAACTAAGCGCGGCCTGTCAGCTTTTGATGACAAGAGGTACCTCATTAGTCCCACAGAGTCATTAGCTTACGGTCACCCAGACATTCCAGAGCGTGAGGTACAGGTACAGGTAGAGGAAGAGGTACAGGAAGAGGTACAGGTAGAGGAAGAGGTGCAGGTGGGGGATCCAGTAATTGTAGATAATCCCCAACCAAGACGTCAATTGTTCCCCATTTTTAATCTTTGGGAAAAGCGGGATAGAGTCGCTCAGCAATTATTCCCTAACAACAACAACTAAGTCTGTTACTGTATTGTCTATGTATTATCTATAACTATATTCAAATGTCTATGATATTGTATTGGCTATGATTTGTTACTGTATTTGATATGAAAATGACTAAGATTTGTTACTGTATTGGATATGAAAATGACTAAGATTTGTTACTGTATTGGATATGATTTGTTACTGTATTGGATATGTTATGACTATGATTTAATGTCTATGATAATGTATATTCTATGATTTTATTACTGTATTTGATATGTTCAAATTGCTATTTTAAGACTGATTTATTTATTACTGTATTGGATATGTTATGATATTTGATATTCTATGATTTTATTACTGTATTGGATATGTTATGACTATGATTGTATTGGCTATGATATTTGATATTGTATATTCTATGATTTTATTACTGTATTGGATATGTTATGACTATGATTTTATTGGTTATGTTTAAATAAAACTCGAATGTAGATTTCGTTTAAATACTCCTTTCATTATATATTTGTAGTTAGTCTATTGAATCCTAGCAACATGGAAGGGCAGAAAAAAGTTATTACTGAATCCCAGTTGAATATATTTAGTGAACCGTCAAGAATTATTATTGCTGGATTTTCAAATGGTGGGAAGAGCTATTTATGTGCTAAAATGATAGAGAAATATCAGCAGAACTTTGCAAAAATAATTATCTGTGGAAGCGGGTATAAAGAGTTGAGAACTAATCCACACATTAAACATAAGATATCTTTTTACTCTGAAATTGTAAACCCTTTAGATGATCGTGATCCAGAGGACACATCTCATATATTAGTTGTTTATGATGACTTGTATGTTGAATCTACAAATTCTAAAATAGTAAGTGATATATTTACTAAGGGACGGCATGAGAACATCTCTGTTATTTTTATAACCCAAAATATATTTTTCAGTGGGAAATTTTCTAGATCTATAAGTTTAAATGCTTCTCATTTTATTCTGCTTAAATCAAGAGACTTGTCCCAGATAGAAACATTAGGCAGACAAATATTCGGAAAACAAGATGCCAAGAAATTTTTAGATATATATAAGAAAGTGATTTCTCGACAGTATGGGTATTTACTTGTTGACTTGGGCGTTAAAACACCTGAATCCATAATATTTAGGGGAAATATTGTAAATGAACCCCCATATGAAATAGTGTATCAATGGTGAACATTACACAAGCTCTTAATAAGATATACAATGACCCCAAGTCCATAGGTGGGTTTGGTGGCGTTTTAAAATTGTATAAGGCTGCAAAGAAAACAATCCCTGAAATAACTATAAAAGATGTGAAAGACTATTTAAAAACGTCTAATGCTTATACCTTACATCTATTAAAAAAACGTAAATTTAAACGAAGACGTATCTTAGCACCTAGACCAAAAGCTTTCTTTACCAGTGACTTGGCTGATATGACATTGTTAGCTAAGCACAACAATGATATTAAATATTTATTAGTTTGTGTTGATATATTTTCAAGGTTTGCACATGTAGTTCCACTATCCACTAAATCAGGTCAGAGTGTAAGTGAAGCCATGAAAGCTGTTCTGGATTTACCTTCATCAAAAGGTGTAAGGAAGCTTAACACTGATAAGGGCGGTGAATTCTATAATAAATATATGAAACGATTGTTAGACAGTAAAAACATTGATCTGTACAGTGTATTTTCTCAGGAAACTAAAGCTAGCATTGCAGAGAGATTTATAAGAACATTGAAAACTAAGATATATAAATATTTAACGGCTTATAACACCTTAACCTATATAAATGTTTTACCTGATATGGTTAAAACGTATAATAGAACACCACATAGAGGATTAAAGGGGAAAATACCTATTGATGTACATGCTTTATCTTCGCCTCGAGATGTGACTAGGCAATTTAAGCTCATGTATAAAGGAGAGCAGCAGACTAAGCCACGCATCAGTAATCATCTGTCTGTAGGAGATACAGTACGGCTTGCCTTATCTAATCGTATTTCAAAGTTCAAAAGAGGTTTTCATCAACAGAACACTAAGGAAATATTTACAATTGCTCAAATTGATACTAAACAACCCGTGCCTTTATATTATCTAAAGGACTTAAATAATAGACTTATAGAAGGCGGATTTTATAGAGAGGAGTTGACTCCCACCTACTTGTCAGATACATTTGAAATTGAGAGAATTATAAGTAAACGTAAAGTTGGTAATACTACTTTATATAAAGTTAGATACGTCGGTTACGACAGTTCATTTGATCAGTGGGTGAATTCAGATGACGTGAAGAAACTATGAAGAAGCAGCCCTTAGTTAGAAAGTATCGTGGATTTATTGAACTATTAGCTAGATTAGGTTATAATTCTAGGAAAAAGTTAATTAAGACTCTTAAAAAGGAACATATACTTTGCTTATCAGAAATATTTAATAATTTCTTAAAAAATAAAATTGAAGTTGGGAAGCCTATTTTAAAGAGACTTTCTAAATATAGAGCTCTACTCCATACATTAGCCTGTAAGAAGAAAGCTATTTCACTCAAGAAAGACATATTAACGAGTAAAAGAGGAGGTAATTTATTGGGCATTTTACTTCCTATAGCTATAAATTTCATTTCAAGGCTATTTAATAAGGAATAATGAAAGAATTCTATCTTGTACCACGAAAAGCTATTGATCAACAGAAGCCTACGGCAGTAAGTGTTGAGAAGCCTACGATGACAGTGAGAACAAATCCTGTTATACAACACTTGATAGACTTAAGATTAAAGCTTAAGGATTATGATTTTGCTGTCTCCTTGTTAAATTATTTTAATACAACTGGACTTGTAAAGTGGGATGAGGAAGGGAACATTACATCGCCAGTTACTGGGCTCAATATTGTTGATGACGTTATAGGCAGGATGTGCACTCCGAAATTGTTATTCCCAGAAGATAAACTGCCAATTGCAAAGTTGTTCTACTCTTTGACATCTACACCTAAGAATTTATTTAGAAATGTAGATGCGAAAAATCAAGTGTTTTCTCCTCCAAGTTTGAAGAGGAAGATCAAGGCTGTAGATGAAGGAGAGTCTACCTGGATATCATATTAAGGTGAGTTTCTGTTTATTTTTATCATTTACTATTAGTCTACAGGATGGATAGTTACGTTATATATGCAGCGAGTAACTCTGATACTGATGTATTTAAAAACAATGCTCCCAATGCTTTTGAAAATAGATTACATAATCAGCTGCCTTTAGACCCGAATAAAGCTTATGAAGTGTGCCTGAAGAATATATTCCTGCCTCCATCTTATTTCGCTGTTAGGAGGAATGACCCGGAAAGTTTTATTTCAGTTCAACTTCTAGTGTCTAATAAAAGTTTATCTGATTTGAGTACGGTGAATACATCTTTCACTTTAAAGTCGGATATTTTAGCCAGTGATAATTGCATAGAGCTAACGACTATTTTAAATAGAGAAATTTCTACTATATTTTCAAAAGGTTCACTGAGTTTTATAGGACCCGTACTTAATTATAATTTCCCAGATCACGGGGACGTTTATATGAAATATGATTCGAGTATTAATCGAATTAAGTTTAATGCAGCATTTCGTGAGAAGTTGTTAAAATTATTTATTACAAAGGATGGAAAATTAGTTGTTAGAATTTCTTTATCTTTCGGTCGAAATATATGTAAAGTTATTGGAGCTGAAGTAGGTAAAGCCTATGATATTTTTATTATGAATAAGCCACCTAATAACAGGTTATTTGTACAAGATACTTGCTATTATCATCCTAGGCCAGGAGGCCGTATAGATTTCTTGTGTGTATATTGTGATAAGGTGCAGCCCACCATGTTTGGTAATCAGATTGTAAATATCTTGGATGTTGTTTCGTTTCAAAGTAATGTAACACACAGGAAATTATATAAACCTTTAAATACGACTAATATTGATGGCATCAGTATTAGATTAACAGATCAAGATGGGGAGCCTGTATATTTTGAAAAGGATGGATGTACGATTGCAGTATTACATATTAGACCCGTTGATATATAATGGCATGAGTAGATGGAGTTTATCATTCTCTCTTGGCCTGTTTAAACATGAGGGTCGGGTTTGTACCGCTGTCTGTTGACGAGGTAGGGCGATTTATCGCTCCTCGAGGGAAGAGAGGTGGAGCACTGGGCGATATTACTGTTTTTGATAGAAGACATTTAAGAGGAGGTGGAATATTAAGTTTCTTAACTGGTCTAGCTCGTAGAGCAACTCCTTTCCTATTAAAAACTATCATGCCAGCTGCATTGACAATGGGACAGAATGTTTTGCAGGATATAAATGCTGGTCAAGGTACTTTGAAAGATTCAATTAGAAAACGCGGTATGGAAACATTGAAAAGTATAGGTCCTAAATTGTTAGCAGGTGGCCGAATAACGAAAAGAAAAACGAAAAGACCTGCCTATATAAAGAAAATGGATAGATATAAAGACGTGTTTTCATAAAAACAGTACTAGTTGTATGCTAGACGCAGACATGATGAGTGTAAATGCTCCTAGTGCAGCATTGCAAGTTCCTTTAGAAAATTATACAGCTGCTATAAGCGATGGCTTTCCTAAAGTTAGTCCTCATAGAATGGTTGAAAGTACGATATTTTCAAGACAGACACAGGATATTTTACCTGTGAATTCAAGTATTAACAATAAATTTAAAGACTCTTATATTGAATTTCGTATCCCGGGAGTTAAGGGTCAATTTATTGATCTTTCGAGCTTGACGCTAGAACTGATGGTTGAATTAACGGGACCTGACGGAATTACGGCTCTAGCGGATATTAAAAATGCATCAATAGTTAATGGCTTGTCCCAGACAATGTTTAAAGCTGTAACTGTTTATTTAAATGAGCAAGTGGTGGAAACTAATTCACTATTTTCATATTTATCATATGTAAAGCTAATGACGACGCTTTCTGAATGTAAAGCTGAAAGATTTAAAGAACTGACGTATTTCTATAATGATGTTTTCCCTGAAAAATATGATGTAGATTATTTTAAGAATGCCTCAGAAGACCTTAAATCTAGATTTGTAAAGTTAAAAACTGAGGGAGTAAATTGTTGCTTTAAACTGCTATTGGACATTACAACTTTGAGCGAATATCTTTTGGATGGAATTGATATTCGTTTGAGATTAGAACTTAACAGTGATCCGTGGGTTATAAACAGTATTGAATCTGGATATAAGTTTAACATAAAACTAGCTAGAATGTGGATTGATCGGATAACTCCATTTGCATCTGGATTGGAGGCTATTAATAGAGCTCTGGCTGAACAAAATACGCCAGTTACATATACGTTTGATAAGACACTCCACAAGACGTTCATTCTTGGTAATGGGCAGCAGAGATTAAGTATTGACCAGCCATGGGGGAGCATTATCCCAGATAAATTATTTATTATGATGATGGATATGGAAGCAATATCAGGAGCGTATACACTTAATCCGCTTTATTTCGATCACTGCGATTTATCTAATGTATATATTACACGTGATGGGACAAACTTATTTAATATAACTTGCAAGTTCCCAAATAAATGTTCGAAACTATACTACGAGACTCAAAATACAGTAGGCTTTAATGCTTGTAATACCTTGACATATAATTCATTTATAAAAGGAAGAACATTACTGGCATTTAGACTAACGCCTGAGGAATTGAGAGATACCCTTCCTATAGAGGCTTCGGGCAACCTGAGAATTACATTAGAATTTGCTGTTCCAGCGAAATCAAATAAAGTTATTATTTTATTCGGAATTACAACGGGAGTATTGAGAATTTATTCCGATAGGCGAGTTGTGTGTGATACAAGAGCATGAACTGCAAACAAATTAATACGGCATTGAACGATATGAAAGGTAGTAAAGCTAAATATATTGGATGCTATTTAGCGACGGATATATATAGAATAATGAAGCAAATACGGGATAGACCGATTATGTTTATAATAAATACCTTAGGAAGAGACTCTAAGGAAGTAATGGGTCACTGGATTGCTGTATATAAATCTAAACGGAAAATAGTTATACTCGATTCATATGGAATAAATGTGTATTCGCCATACATTTCGGAGTTTTTAAATTATTATAAAGACTGTGATGTATACACGTTTACAGAGCGACTTCAGAGTTTAAATACTTACGTATGCGGGCTATATGCGATGTTTTTCTGTTACCATCTTTCAAACAAGGATCTAAAAACTGCAATAAAGCTATTTGAAACTAGTTTTACTTATGGAGAATATATGCAGAATGATAGGAACGTAATGAGGCTATCTTATGCTTTATTTAAAAATATGCCGAGCTGCTATGAAACGCTGTGTTATGATAAGAGCGATATTTGTTGGAAAATGTGCTTGGAGACGACTGGCTGAATGAGGCTATAACACATTATCTAACGGAAAATGGTGAGTACATTTGTTTCGAGGTTTTATGTGTCTGATAAATATTGTACATGTGTAAACGCTGTCTGAAACTGTTATTCTTTATTTACAGAGATGAAGAGTGAATAGGACGGATATTATACAAGCGGATTGAGGAGCGAGCTTCTTAGAACTTCGGGCTAAATGAATCGTTTATTATAAATTGTGTAAACTATGAATTAGATGACTAAATAAATTATAAATAAATAAATAAGTTTTATTAACGCTTAATGTATATATATATATAAATTATTACGGCGGCGAACGCCGACAATGACTGGTGGATGTCTGGGGCAGGTAATCAGGTGATGATGGCCTCGGGCAGATAGCCTGGGGAAGGTAGCTGGGGCCAGCTTAGATAGTCTCGGAGGCAGTTTTCAGTATTAAAGGTTACATTGAGATGCTTCGGTTGATTTGTATAAAACTGACTGGTTAATGAAAAAGGAATAAAATATTAGTATGTCAGAAAATAGGAAGAGGGAATAATATGAAGAGGAGAGAGAGAGAGGAGGGAGAGAGAGAGAGAGAGGAGGGACGGTCCTGATATTACGGATAAGATAAGATAAGATTAAGAGCTGACTGGCTGGCTGGCTGACGTCTAAAGTAAATAAAGGTGATGCGACAGATTGCGAGTCAAGGGGGGGAGGGAGGGGGGTGTGATGTACGAGACTTGAAAACAATGACTTATACAGGCGATTTTCTAAATTTATATGAATAACTAAGGCTTACATAGACGATTTTGTAAGTTGAAAACATGTAAAATATGTCCGTAGAGTTCTCCTGGAAGCCCTAAAGTGCTACACACGTTATTTGAATTTCTCCCATAAGGCTTTAACAAACTTCTAAGTCTCGGAAATTATTTTTCTCATAAGAAATCCATACTTCTAAAATCTGTGACTGCCCAAATTCGCCTGAAAACCCCTGGCTCACAAATACGAATTTCTAAATTTACCTGAAACCCTTGGGGCGCACAGGGGATATTCTAAATTTACCTGAAACCCTTGGGGCGCACAGGTACCTTTTTTCCCTTTGGACCTGAAACCCTTGGGGCGCACAGGTACCTTTTTTCCCTTTGGACCTGAAACCCTTGGGGCGCACAGGCACTTTTTTTCCCTTGGGGCGCACAGGGGATATTCTAAATTTACCTGAAACCCTTGGGGCGCACAGGTACCTTTTTTCTCCCAGAAAAAAAAGGTACCTGTGCGTCGCCAACCCTACTACTGAGCACCACCATGAGAGGAGCCATCTTGAGCACCACCATGGGAGCAGCCATCTTGAGCACCACCATGGTAGCAGCCATCTTGAGCACCACATGGGAGCAGACATCTTGAGCACCACCATGGGAGCAGCCATCTTGAGCACCACTATGGTAGCAGCCATCTTGAGCACCACATGGGAGCAGACATCTTGAGCACCACCATGGGAGCAGCCATCTTGAGCACCACCATGGGAGCAGCCATCTTGAGCACCACCATGGAAGCAGGCATCTTGAGCACCACCATGGGAGCAGGCATCTTGAGCACCACCATGGGAGCAGCCATCTTGAGCACCACCATGGGAGCAGCCATCTTGAGCACCACCATGGGAGCAGCCATCTTGAGCACCACCATGGGAACAACCATCTTGAGCACCACCATGGGAGCAGGCATCTTGAGCACCACCATGGGAGCAGCCATCTTGAGCACCACCATGGGAGCAGCCATCTTGAGCACCACCATGGGAGCAGCCATCTTGAGCACCACCATGGGAGCAGCCATCTTGAGCACCACCATGGGAGCAGCCATCTTGAGCACCACCATGGGAGCAGCCATCTTGAGCACCACCATGGGAGCAGCCATCTTGAGCACCACCATGGGAGCAGCCATCTTGAGCACCACCATGGGAGCAGCCATCTTGAGCACCACCATGGGAGAAGGAATAACAAAGAAAATATCCCAGTCGTCTGCGAGGTGTTTCACAGCAGACGAACGACCTTGTTATCCCACTAGAGTCTGCCAGCAGTCGAGTCTCTAAGGCTCGTCGAGGAAATTTATTGTGATTTTCCAATATTTTGTGTTGACATATTGTGATGCATGTGAGAAGCTGATTGTGCCCTCAACAAGTGCAAGCTGATGGGGAGAGTAGGTGAGCTGATTGTGTCAGTGTCAGTGTCAGTGTCAGTGACAGTTACAGTGTCAGAGTCAGTGTCAGTGTCAGTGTCAGTGTCAGTGTCAGTGTCAGTGTCAGTGTCACTGGGGGAACCAAGTGACAAATGACTTGATACGTAATTTGTCACAGGATGAATACTTCTATCAGAACACAACAGACGTGTATCTTGTGGTTATCTTGAGGTTATCTTGTGGTTATCTTGAGGTTATCTTGAGGTTATCTTGAGGTTATCTTGAGATGAGTTCGGGGGCTTAGCGTGCGGTCCACGACCAGGCCTCCTTTTTGTTACACATCCCCATGAAGCAGCCCATAGCAGCTGTCTAACTCCAAGGTACCTAATTATTGCTAGATGAACAGATGCATCAGGGTAAAAGAAACTCTGCCCATTTGTTTCCGCCTCCGCCGGAGATCGAACCAGGAACCTTAAGACTACCAATCCCGAGCGCTGTCCACTCAGCCATCAGGCTCTCCAGGCATGCTAAGCTTGACTATCAAGACAGCCTTGAGAAAGGCAGACAAGAGCTCCTTAGAAATACATTATAGCATGTGTGCCTGACCAATACCTGAGTGTGTGCAGAACCGGCACGGAACCTCTGGTTGGATGCTTTTCCTATCACCTGATGCATCTGTTCACCTAGCAGTAAATATAGGTATTCAGGAGTTAGTCTGCTTGTTGTGGGTTGCATCCTGGTTGGGTCAGTAATTCATCCCTTAGGGTGGACCCGGATATATGCCTAACATGCATTATATATTTTATATATATATATATATATATATATATATATATATATATATATATATATATATATATATATATATATATATATATGTCGTACCTAGTAGCCAGAACGCACTTCTCAGCCTACTATGCAAGGCCCTATTTGCCTAATAAGCCAAGTTTTCCTGAATTAATATATTTTCTCTAATTTTTTTCTTATGAAATGATAAAGCTACCCATTTCATTATGTATGAGGTCAATTTTTGTTCATTGGAGTTAAAATTAACGTAGATATATGACCGAACCTAACCAACCCTACCTAACCTAACCTAACCTATCTTTATAGGTTAGGTTAGGTTAGGTATCCGAAAAAGTTAGGTTAGGTTAGGTTAGGTAGGTTAGGTAGTTGAAAAAACATAAATTCATGAAAACTTGGGTTATTAGGCAAATCGGGCCTTGCATAGTAGGCCGAGAAGTGCGTTCTGGCTACTAGGTACGACATATATATATATATATATATATATATATATATATATATATATATATATATATATATATATATATATATATATATATATATATATATATATACATATATATATATATATATATATACACACACAGGTTGCCTGTCCCGCAATAGAATAATAGTAAAAATAATAATTCATTATTATTATTTAAAAAATCTAGTTCAATTAAAAGAATTATATGAGACGGTGACCGACTGAATGAACAGATGTTCACTCACCTATAAGAAGAAAGAGAAGAGAACTAACGGTGACATGATCCAGACATTTAAAATACTTATAATTATTGACAAATGTGAAAAAAAGGTGTTTAGAATGAATAACAGGAGCATGAAGGGCAAGCATCAGCCCTTGGGACACACACAGACGTAGGTTCGAATCCTCATCACGGCCCTTGTGGATTTGTACATAGACGAACTCCATGGAGGCGAGGCATGAACAAAAGTGGTATGAACAAAAACAGGCAAATAAACAAGGATAAATATGAACTCTGAACACAATATGTCCAGTATAAACCTGTTCAACACGTCACCTTTCCCTGTTATAGTGGCATAACCTTGTCACTAACGTCGATATTTCTCCTTGACATTGTCTAAGGCTGTAACCTAAGATTTTACACCTTCTTGCCCCCATTAGATCGCCTTACAACCGCAAGCAACACTTGACCCCAAGTAGTTCATCTGTTGACCTCTGACTCCGTATGTTTGGCCGTAGGACCTGTAGCACCTGTTGGACCTGCAAGACCAGTTGGACCTGTAACATCTGTTGGACCTGCAAGACCAGTTGGACCTGTAGCACCTGTTGGACCTGCAAGACCAGTTGGACCTGTAGCACCTGTTGGACTTGTATGATTTGTAAGATGCGGACTTGACAGACGTGTGACCTCAATAACTGACCCACAAGCTGCTTGGCCTTAGTGATGGACGGCTGATGGACGGAGTCATGTTACCAGGAGAGGAAGCAGGCCTGCTGTACACCCTGTCCTGCCCCCTGCTGTTGCTGCTGCAGCTGCTGCTGTTGACTGTTGGTGTTGTTGACTGTTGGTGTTGACTGCTGGTGTTGTTGACTGCTGTTGTTGACTGCTGTTGTTGACTGCTGTTGTTGACTGCTGTTGTTGACTGCTGTTGTTGACTGCTGCTGTATGCTGCTGTTGTTGACTGTTGCTCCTGTTGTTGCCTGCTGGTCCTGCTGTTGGTGTGTGTTGACCTGGGAGTAATGACAAGAAAGTTAGGTCTAGCTCTTCACTCCCCGTCAACTTGCCTCGTTGTAACTTTTGCGTTATAACTGAACTTTTCGCACGTTGGAATTCCCGGTTGAACCTGACCACGTTGTGTGGATGAAACTCGCTTTCACAACTTCGTTTTTTTTCCTAGTGCATTTCGTTTAGCTCCGTGACAGAGACACTTGTTTCGCGCAAGTGAACCTCGACCCGACCATGTTCGTCATGTACCCTACAAGAAGCACGGTGCAAAGTTTGTTTAGACTAGCCTCAAATGACTGGCATCCAACCTCCACCAGACAGACATTCTTATTTATGAATATAATGATAAAAACATCAAGAGTGAGTTAATGCATTAATATAAGGAACTTTTTAGAAGGAATATTCCTGCATGAACCCTAAGCCTCTGGTAGGAATATCTCTGAAAAAAGTCCCACAAATAATGCAATGCCGTTCTGAAGCGGGACTAGAAGCCTAGATCGTATATTCAAGAACGTGTGAGTACCTCAAGGATCGGTGCCGGGACCAGTTCTATTTCTATTATACGTTAATGACATGTTTACTGGAGTTGAGTCCTAGAAGTCGATGTTCGCGGATGACGCAAAATTAATGAGACGAGTTGTGACAGATGAGGATTGTAGGATCCTCCTTGGAGCGTCCTTGTAGGATAAGGATCTTCCAAGAGGACTTAAACAACTTGCAGAGATGGTCAGAGAAATGGCTACTCTAGTTCAACAGGAGCAAATGTACAGTGATGGAAATAGGAAAAGGTGAGAGGAGACCAAAGGGACAGTACACAGTGAAGGGAAAATATCTACCTGTAACGACTCGAGGAGACCTGTAAGTTGACATATCACCTCACCTAATTACGGAGGCTCATGTAAATAGCATAACGTCCACAGCGTACTCTACGCTAGCAAAAGCTAGAATATCATTCAGAAACCTAAATGAGGAGGCTTTTAGGGCGCTTTACACTGCCTACGTGAGACCAACCTTAGAGTATGCCGCGCCATCATGGAGTCCCCCACCTGAAGAAACACATATGGAAACTGAAAAAGGTTCAGAAGTTTGCGACGAGGCTCGTCCCAGAGTTACGAGGGATGGGGTATGAAGAGCGTCTGAAGGAACTGAACCTGACGACGCTTGAAAAAGGTGAGACTGATAGAGACGTACAAAGTACTTAGAGGGATTGACAGAGTGGAAAAAAACATGAAATATTTGCACTAAACACCAATAAAAAAGGAGACATGGGTGGAAGCTTGAAACACAGATGAGTCACAGAGCTGCTAGAAAGTTGTCATTCAGCGTGAGAGTTGTGGGGGAATGAAACGAAATGAGCAGATTGTGGAAGCAAACACTGTTAATCATTTTAACAGTAGATTTGTTAGGGAAATAGAACAGGCGTCATGGCTTTAAACAACTGACGGCTAGAAAGGCGGGGTTCAAGAGCTAATGCTTGATCCACAGGCACAACTAGGTGAGTACACACACACACACACACACACACACACACTTGTCACCAGAGGGACAAGTGTTGAGAGGCGGGATCAAAGAGCCAAAGCTCAGCTCCCGCAAGCACAACTAGGTGATTACACATACACACAATTTGTATTAATCATTAATAGTGTCTACTAGGTTAAGCAATTATAAAAAGCGTAAGCAACACTTTGAAAGGTAATTATGAGAAGAAATAATAATACTGATAACAGTTAATAATCCTTTATGCATAATAATTCGCATACACAAAAACATGACATAGGTATAATTATAGATAATCCTCATCAGTTGGTAGCGACCGCCATACTCTCCTCTCTGCTGCACGTTAGATTAATATCATTTTTGAACTCAGTCAACATGAGCTTGACGCGCTGGACCGCAGTCAGGTCGGGACACTGGCCCATGTGAGTAATGAAGTCCTTCATGATGTCCTACACGCGGTGTAGATTGGTGCGTGAGACAGTGTCCAGGAAGGTAAGGGCGTGGTAGGCGCAGCATCCACACCTCCCCTGCATCTTCCTCTCAATCACAATCACATGGGAGCGCGGGATGCCGTGCTATCTGATGTAATTACCGAAACTACGGTGGAGTTTGGGGGTGACGGAGTCGTAGTAGAGATATAGGCCGTCGTGACACCTGTAGACGGCCACAGCGTGCTTAAGGGTAGTTATCAATATAACAAGCCCTTCGCCCCGTCTTAGAGGGCCCATCAAGGGCAGCTGGTCGCTGTAAACACAATAGCATCGATTGCGCATGGCTCTTGGCGTGTTTTTCAGGATTTCTACGATCTGGGAGGTGGTTAGTGAAGGGGTCGAGCGGAACACGGGGTCCACTGCGCTCACCTCCATTGTGAAGAATTCTGTAAACCTCTTGGTTTAATGAGATGAGTTTCTCTTTCATATCCTAGATGATGAAATTTAGTCAAGATGCAGTTAAACGAAATGTAAATTTAACGAAAGTTAAACTAACTCCGTGATACTGCTTAAACGCTAAATTACTAAACTAACTAAGTTTATTCCATCCTTTTGAAAGAGAACTTACAGTAAATATTTGGTGGAAAGTACCAATATGTAGTGATGGAACATCCAGAAAGTACCAATATGAAGTAATGACCACCAGAAAGTACCAATATGTAATGATGGACCACCAGAAAGTAACAATATGTAATAATGGACCACCAGAAAGTACCAATATGAAGTAATGACCCCCAGAAAGTATCAAAATGTAGTGATGGACCACCAGAAAATACCAATATGCAGTGATGGACCACCAGAAAATACCAATATGCAGTGATGGACCACCAGAAAATACCAATATGCAGTGATGGACCACCAGAAAATACCAATATGCAGTGATGGACCACCAGAAAATACCAATATGCAGTGATGGACCACCAGAAAGTACCAATATGCAGTGATGGACCACCAGAAAGTACCAATATACAGTGATGGACCATCAGAAAGTACCACTGTGTAGTGATGGACCACAAGAAGGTAGCACCAGGAATTGTGTAGTGATTGTGAGTAGTGATGACTATGAGCAGTGATGATTGTATGTAGTGATAATTATGCATACTGATGATTATGTATAATGATGATTGTGTGTAGTGAAGATTGTGTGTAGTGAAGATTGTGTGTAGTGATAATATGCATAATGATGATTGTGTGTAGTGATGATTGTGCATTGCGATGATTGTGTGTAGTGATTATACATAGTGATGATTGTGTGTAGTGATGATTGTGCATTGTGATGATTGTGTGTAGTGATTATGCATAGTGATGATTGTGTGTAGTGATTATGCATAGTGATGATTATGCATAGTGATGATTGTGCATAGTGATGATTGTGTGTAGTGATGATTGTGTGTAGTGATTATGCATAGTGATGATTGTGCATAGTGATGATTGTGTGTAGTGATGATTGTGTGTAGTGATGATTGTGTGTAGTGATGATTGTGTGTAGTGATGATTGTGTGTAGTGATGATTGAGTGTAGTGATGATTGTGTGTAGTGATGATTGAGTGTAGTGATGATTGTGTGTAGTGATGATTATGCATAGTGATGATTGTGTGTAGTGATGATTGTGAGTAGTGATGGTTGTGCATTGTGATGATTGTGTGTAGTGATGATTGTGTGTAGTGATGGTTGTGTGTAGTGATGATTGTGAGTAGTGATGATTGAGTGTAGTGATGATTGTATGTAGTGATGATTGTGAGTAGTGATGATTGTGTGTAGTGATGATTATGTATAGTGATGATTGTGTGTAGTGATGATTATGCATAGTGATGATTGTGTGTAGTGATGATTGCGTGTAGTGATGATTGTGAATTGTGATGATTGTGTACTCACCTAACTGTGCTTGCGGGAGTTGAGCTCTGGCTCTTTGGTCCCGCCTCTCAACCGTCAATCAACAGGTGTACAGGTTCCTGAGCCTATTGGGCTCTATCATATCTACATTTGAAACTGTGTATGGAGTCAGCCTTCACCACATCACTGCCTAATGCATTCCATCTATTAACTACTCTGACACTGAAAAAGTTCTTTCTAACGTCCCTGTGGCTCATTTGGGTACTCAGTCTCCACCTGTGTCCCCTTGTTCGCGTACCACCCGTGTTAAAAAGTTTATCCTTACCTACCCTGTCAATTCCTCTGAGAATTTTGTAGGTAGTGATCATGTCTCCTCTTACTCTTCTGTCTTCCAGTGTCATAAGGTGCATTTCACGCAGCCTTTCCTCGTAACTCATGCCTCTTAGTTCTGGGACTAGCCTAGTGGCATACCTCTGAACTTTTTCCAGCTTCATCTTGTGCTTGACAAGGTACGGGCTCCATGCTGGGGCCGCATACTCCAGGATTGGTCATACATATGCTGTGTACAAGGATCTGAATGATTCCTTACACAGGTTCCTGAAGGCTGTTCTGATGTTAGCCAGCCTCGCATATGCCGCAGATGTAATTCTTTTTATGTGGGCTTCAGGAGACAGGTTTGGTGTGATATCAATTCCTAGATCTTTCTCTCTGTCTGTTTCATGAAGTACTTCATTTCCCATTCAGTACCCTGTGTCTAGCCTCCTGTTTCCACCACCTAGTTTCATGACCATGCAACTGACTCGGGTTGAACTTTAGTAGCCATTTATTGGACCATTCATTCGGTTTGTCTAGGTCATCTTGTAGCCTCCTTCTATCATCCTCTGTTTCAATCCTCCTCATAATTTTTGCATCATCAGCGAACATTGAGAGGAACGAGTCTATACCCTCTGGGAGATCATTTACATATATCAGAAACAGCATAGGTCCAAGGACTGACCCCTACGGGACTCCACTGGTGACGTCTCGCCAATCTGAGGCCTCACCCCCTTTACAGTGACTCGCTGTCTTCTGTTGCTTAGGTACTCCCTTATCTAATAAAGTACCTTCCCTTTCACTCCTGCCTGCATCACCAGCTTTTTCACTAGCCTCTTGTGTGGTACTTTGTCAAATTCTTTCTGGCAATCCAAAAATATGCAATCTTCCCACCCCTCTCTTGCCTGATTTTTGTTGCCTGGTCATAGAATTAAATTAATCCTGTGAGGCTTTTGGACTGAGACAAACTTGTCTGCTGCCTCCTTACACTTCTGCGTGATGTAGTCCATCATGTCTTGGGCCGTCTTTCCTCTGAGCTCAGTTTCCCCATGTTATATATGTCAGGAATTTCCTTATCTCCTCGTAGTTTCCCTTTCGGAATGCCAGCCTTTTGTTGTCAATTCCGCTCCTCGATTTCCTTAACCCTTCTTCAAACAGATACTCAATCGTCAGGACATTGTGGTCGCTCATTCCTACCGGGGCCTCGAAACCGATATCACCTATGTCCGGAATGTCCAGAGTGAAGACTAGGTCAAGTCTCGCTGGTTCATCGTTTCCTCTCATCCTTGTGGGTTCCCTGACATGCTGGCTTATGAAGTTTCTTGTCACCACCTCCAATAGTTTAGCTCTCCACATAGCCTCACCTCCGTGCGGTTCCTTGTTCTCCCAGTCAATCCTTCCATGATTGAAGTCCCCCATGATGAGCAGATGGGATTTATTTCTACAAGCTGCAGAGGCTATCCCTCTCAATTATAGTGTTAACTGCCATGTTGTTGTTGTCATACTCTTGCCTGGGTCTTCTGTCATTAGGTGGAGGGTTGTATATTACTGCTACTACTATTCTTGGTCCTCCCATTGACATGGTGCCTGCTATGTAGTCTCTGAATCCCTCGCAGCCCGGGATGGCCATCTCCTTGAAACTCCATTCCTTTCTCATTAGTAGGACCACTCCGCCTCCTCCTCTACCTTCCCCTGTGAGTAGTGATGATTGCGTGTAGTGATGTTTGTGTGTAGTGATGATTATGCATAGGGATGATTGTGTGTAGTGATGATTGTGTTTAGCGATGATTATGCATAGTGATGATTGTGTTTAGCGATGATTGTGTGTAGTGATGATTGTCTGAAGTGGTGATTGTGTGTAGTGATGATTGTGTGTAGTGATGACTGCGTGTAGTGATGATTGTGTGTAGTGATGATTATGCATAATGATTGTGTGTAGTGAATAGTGTGTGTAGTGATGATTGTATGTAGTGATAATTATGCATAGTGATGATTGTGTGTTGTGATGATTGTGTGTAGTGATGATTGTGTGTAGAGATGATTGTGTGTAGAGATGATTGTGTAGTGATGATTGTGAGTAGAGGTTATTGAGTGTAATGGTGATTGTGTGTAGTGATGATTATGCATAGTAATGATTGTGTGTAGTGAATAGTGTGTGTAGTTATGAATGTATGTAGTGATAATTATGCATAGTGATGATTGTGTGTTGTGATGATTGTGTTTAGTGATGATTGTGTGTAGAGATGATTGTGTGTAGTAATGATTGTGTGTAGCGATGATTATGTGTAGAGATGACTGTGTGTAGTGATGATTGTGAGTAGAGGATATTGAGTGTAATGGTGATTGTGTGTAGTGATGATTGTGTATAATGATAATTATGCATAGAGATGATTGTGTACTCACCTAGTTGTGTTTGCGGGGGTTGAGCTCTGGCTCTTTGGTCCCGCCTCTCAACCGTCAATCAACAGGTGTACAGGTTCCTGAGCCTATTGGGCTCTGTCATATCTACACTTGAAACTGTGTATGGAGTCAGCCTCCACCACATCACTTCCTAATGCATTCCATTTGTCAACCACTCTGACACTAAAAAAGTTCTTTCTAATATCTCTGTGGCTCATTTGGGCACTCAGTTTCCACCTGTGTCCCCTTGTGCGTGTTCCCCTTGTGTTAAATAGACTGTCTTTATCTACCCTATCAATCCCCTTCAGAATCTTGAATGTGGTGATCATGTCCCCCCTAACTCTTCTGTCTTCCAGCGAAGTGAGGTTTAATTCCCGTAGTCTCTCCTCGTAGCTCATACCTCTCAGCTCGGGTACTAGTCTGGTGGCAAACCTTTGAACCTTTTCCAGTTTAGTCTTATCCTTGACTAGATATGGACTCCATGCTGGGGCTGCATACTCCAGGATTGGCCTGACATATGTGATATACAAAGTTCTGAATGATTCTTTACACAAGTTTCTGAATGCCGTTCGTATGTTGGCCAGCCTGGCATATGCCGCTGATGTTATCCGCTTGATATGTGCTGCAGGAGACAGGTCTGGCGTGATATCAACCCCCAAGTCTTTTTCCTTCTCTGACTCCTGAAGAATTTCCTCTCCCAGATGATACCTTGTATCTGGCCTCCTGCTCCCTACACCTATCTTCATTACATTACATTTGGTTGGGTTAAACTCTAACAACCATTTGTTCGACCATTCCTTCAGCTTGTCTAGGTCTTCTTGAAGCCTCAAACAGTCCTCTTCTGTTTTAATCCTTCTCATAATTTTAGCATCGTCCGCAAACATTGAGAGAAATGAATCGATTCCCTCCGGGAGATCATTTACATATATCAGAAACAAGATAGGACCGAGTACAGAGCCCTGTGGGACTCCACTGGTGACTTCACGCCAATCGGAGGTCTCACCCCTCACCGTAACTCTCTGCTTCCTATTGCTTAGATACTCCCTTATCCACTGGAGCACCTTACCAGCTACACCTGCCTGTCTCTCCAGCTTATGTACCAGCCTCTTATGCGGTACTGTGTCAAAGGCTTTCCGACAATCCAAGAAAATGCAGTCCGCCCAGCCCTCTCTTTCTTGCTTAATCTGTGTCACCTGATCGTAGAATTCTATCAAGCCTGTAAGGCAAGATTTACCCTCCCTGAATCCATGTTGGCGATTTGTCACGAAGTCCCTTCTCTCCAGATGTGTTACCAGGTTTTTTCTCACGATCTTCTCCATCACCTTGCATGGTATACAAGTCAAGGACACTGGCCTGTAGTTCAGTGCCTCTTGTCTGTCGCCCTTTTTGTATATTGGGACCACATTCGCCGTCTTCCATATTTCTGGTAGGTCTCCCGTCTCTAGTGACTTACTATACACTATGGAGAGTGGCAGGCAAAGTGCCTCTGCACACTCTTTCAGTACCCATGGTGAGATCCCATCTGGACCAACAGCCTTTCTAACATCCAGATCCAGCAGGTGTCTCTTGACCTCCTCTCTCGTAATTTTGAACTCCTCCAAGGCCGCCTGGTTTACCTCCCTTTCTCCTAGCACAGTGACCTCACCTTGTTCTATTGTGAAGACCTCCTGGAACCTCTTGTTGAGTTCCTCACACACCTCTCTGTCATTCTCTGTATACCTGTCCTCGCCTGTTCTAAGTTTCAATACCTGTTCTTTCACTGTTGTTTTCCTTCTGATGTGACTGTGGAGTAGCTTTGGTTCGGTCTTGGCTTTGTTTGCTATATCATTTTCAAAATTTTTCTCTGCTTCTCTTCTCACCCTGACGTACTCATTCCTGGTTCTCTGGTATCTCTCTCTGCTTTCTGGTGTTCTGTTATTCCGGAAGTTCCTCCACGCCTTTTTGTTCAGTTTCTTCGCTTCCATACATGCCCTATTATACCATGGATTCTTCTGTTGCTTCTCGGATTTTTCCCTTTGGGCCGGGATGAACCTGTTTACTGCCTCCTGACACTTTTGGGTAACATAGTCCATCATACCCTGTACAGACTTGTCTCTGAGGTTTGTGTCCCAAGGTATTTCACTTAGGAAACTTCTCATCTGTTTAGGGATGTGTGTGTAGGGATGATTGTGTGTAGTGATGATTGTGTGTAGTGATGATTGTGTGTAGTGATTATTGTGTGTGGTGATGATTATGCATGGTGATGATTATGTATAGTGATGATTGTGTGTGATGCTGATGATTAGTTTCAAGGGATGACCATCTCCTTGTAACTCCATTCCTTTCTCATTAGTAGGGCCACTCCACCTCGTTCCCTTCCTTCCCTCTCTTTCCATATTACAGTATACTTCTGGGGAAACATCACATTCGTTATTATTCCTAAGAGTTTTGTCTCTGTGAGTCCGATTACATTTGGGTTCGCTTCTTGTTCTCTTTCCCTTAGTTAGCTTGCCTTGCTGGTGATCCCATCTATGTTCGAGTACATCACCCTGAAACTGACTCTTTTCTGTCCTTTCTCAGATCCTATTGCTTCCCCTGAAGCAGGGAAACAGGGAGGGATTGGGATGAGAGGACCGATGAAAGGGGACCTGGGGGATCTGGGGTGTGTGGGGGCTGGGAGGATCTGGTACGGGGAGGGTGGTGAACGAGGGAGGGCTTGGGGGAATGGGGGGCATAAAACTAAGGATTGCTTTGGGGGGGAAAGATGGGGGGAAGAGAGTGCTGAGAGGAATAAGGAAGAAGGGAGGGCTGAGGAAAGTAGGGGAGACAGGAGGGCTCAGGAGGGTGAGGGATACTGGAGAGTTTAGGGGGAGGGTGGGGGAGAATGGAGGGCTTGGGGGGTGGGAGAGAAGAGAGGGCATAGGGTTTAGGGAGGGCTTGGGGGAGGGGGGAGAAGGGAGATCCTGGTTAGGGGGGAGTGGGAGGAGGGTGCACAAGGTGGGCATCTTGGGCACCAGGTCCGCTCGGGAGCCGGTCGGCCGAGCGGACAGCACACTGGACTTGTGATCCTGTGGTCCTGGGTTCGATCCCAGGCGCCGGCGAGAAACAATGGGCAGAGTTTCTTTCACCCTATGCCCCTGTTACCTAGCAGTAAAATAGGTACCTGGGTGTTAGTCAGCTGTCACGGGCTGCTTCCTGGGGGTGGAGGCCTGGTCGAGCACCGGGCCGCGGGACACTAAAAAAAGCCCCGAAATCATCTCAAGATAACCTCAAGATAACCAGGGGTCGAGGCAGGTAGGGCATCTATTGGGTGGAGGATGGGGAGGTGCTTCTCTTACTGTGTCTGTTGAGCTGCTTGTGATGGGTTCCCTGCTCCCCTCTGGGATTGTAGGGCTCAGGGTTGTGGCTCCCTGATTCCTCTCTTTCTCCCTGTGCTCCCTCCTCGTGGCTGCTGCCCTCATTCTCTCATCCCTAGTCTTATCCCTCTGCAGGAATACTTTTTTGAACTTCTCTACAGTTGCTAGTCTGCTCTTCCTTGCTAACAAGTCCTCTTTTGTTCTCTCGCTCTTGAATGCCACCTTTATCATTCGGTCTCTGTCCTTGTTGTACCGTCCAATCCTGAATACCTGTATCAAAGGCTTTCTGGCAATCCAAAAATATTCAGTCCTGCCCACCCTCTATTTCTTGCCTGATTTTTGTTGCCTGGTCGTAGAATTTAATTAACCCTGTGAGGCAGGATTTGCCATCCCTGAACCCATGTTGATGCTGTGTTAGAAAGTTCTTTCGCTCCAGATGTTCCACAAGCTTTCTTCGCACAATCTTCTCCATCAGCTTGTATGGTATGCAGGTTAGGGACACTGGCCTGTAATTCAGTGCCTCCTGTCTATCCCTTTTCTTGTATATCAGGACTACATTAGCTGCTTTCCAAATTTCTGGCAGTTCCCCTGTTGCCAGTGATTTGTTATTCACTATGGAGAGTGGCGGTGGAGGGGAGTGGAGTGGTGTGTGTGTGTGTGTGTGTGTGTGTGTGTGTGTGTGTGTGTGTGTGTGTGTGTGTGTGTGTGTGTCAAGTTTGTCAAGTTTGTCAAGTTTGTCAAGTTTGTCGTGTTTGTCAAGTTTGTCAAGTTTGTCGTGTTTGTCAAGTTTGTCGTGTTTGTCAAGTTTGTTGTGTTTGTCAAGTTTGTCGTGTTTGTCAAGTTTGTTGTGTTTGTCAAGTTTGTCAAGTTTGTCGTGTTTGTCAAGTTTGTCGTGTTTGTCAAGTTTGTCGTGTTTGTCAAGTTTGTCAAGTTTGTCGTGTTTGTCAAGTTTGTCGTGTTTGTCAAGTTTGTCGTGTTTGTCAAGTTTGTCGTGTTTGTCAAGTTTGTCAAGTTTGTCAAGTTTGTCAAGTTTGTCGTGTTTGTCAAGTTTGTCGTGTTTGTCAAGTTTGTCGTGTTTGTCAAGTTTGTCAAGTTTGTCGTGTTTGTCAAGTTTGTCAAGTTTGTCAAGTTTGTCGTGTTTGTCAAGTTTGTCAAGTTTGTCGTGTTTGTCGTGTTTGTCAAGTTTGTCAAGTTTGTCAAGTTTGTCATGTTTGTCAAGTTTGTCGTGTTTGTCAAGTTTGTCGTGTTTGTCAAGTTTGTCGTGTTTGTCAAGTTTGTCGTGTTTGTCAAGTTTGTCGTGTTTGTCAAGTTTGTCAAGTTTGTCGTGTTTGTCAAGTTTGTCGTGTTTGTCAAGTTTGTCGTGTTTGTCAAGTTTGTCGTGTTTGTCAAGTTTGTCAAGTTTGTCGTGTTTGTCAAGTTTGTCAAGTTTTTGTGTTTGTCTAGTTTGTCGTGTTTGTCGTGTTTGTCGTGTTTGTCAAGTTTGTCAAGTTTGTCGTGTTTGTCAAGTTTGTCAAGTTTGTCAAGTTTGTCGTGTTTGTCAAGTTTGTCGTGTTTGTCAAGTTTGTCGTGTTTGTCATGTTTGTCAAGTTTGTCGTGTTTGTCAAGTTTGTCAAGTTTGTCAAGTTTGTCGTGTTTGTCAAGTTTGTCAAGTTTGTCGTGTTTGTCAAGTTTGTCGTGTGTGTCTTGTTTGTCAAGTTTGTCAAGTTTGTCAAGTTTGTCGTGTTTGTCATGTTTGTTGTGTTTGTCGTGTTTGTCAAGTTTGTCGTGTTTGTCGTGTTTGTCATGTTTGTCGTGTTTGTCAAGTTTGTCGTGTTTGTCAAGTTTGTCGTGTTTGTCATGTTTGTTGTGTTTGTCAAGTTTGTCGTGTTTGTCGTGTTTGTCAAGTTTGTCGTGTTTGTTGTGTTTGTCGTGTTTGTCAAGTTTGTCGTGTTTGTCTTGTTTGTCAAGTTTGTCAAGTTTGTCGTGTTTGTCAAGTTTGTCGTGTGTGTCTTGTTTGTCAAGTTTGTCAAGTTTGTCGTGTTTGTCAAGTTTGTCGTGTTTGTCAAGTTTGTCGTGTTTGTCAAGTTTGTCGTGTTTGTCAAGTTTGTCGTGTTTGTCAAGTTTGTCGTGTTTGTCAAGTTTGTCGTGTGTGTCTTGTTTGTCAAGTTTGTTAAGTTTGTCGTGTTTATCATGTTTGTCGTGTTACATATTTATAATGTTTTTTCATGCTTGTCTATCTGTCCCAAAATAGACTATTGTAAAAGCATATATATGAATATGTGATAGTGATATAGACAGTTCCGTGTGTTAGAATAGAGGCTCGTGGCGTCTCTAGTGATAGTTCCGTGTGTTAGAATAGAGGCTCGTGGCGTCTCTAGTGATAGTTCCGTGTGTTAGAATAGGTCATGATCTCTGTAGAGATAGTTCCGTGTCTTAAAATAAAGGCTCGTGGCGTCTCTAGTGATAGTTCCGTGTGTTAGAATAGAGGCGAGGAAGTGTGGCAGGTATAGAGAGAAGCGAGGATGTGGTCAGTCGGTGGTGGTGTCGCCCCCACCCTGGCTACTTTCTCCAGCCTACTCCACTTTAACAAGGCACTTCCCGTTTCCCCCTCCCCCCCCCCCATAACCAGCCCCTGACCACTCCTCAACCCCATCCACCCATAACCTCATTCACGCACAACCCCTATCCTCCTTCAACTCCCCATCCTTCCGAAAGGCCATTCACCCACAAATCCCATTCTCTTACCGTCCAAGTGGTTGGGCACCATTCCTTCTCCCCGTTCCATCCCAAATCCTTATCATGACCCCTTCCAAATGGTGTATAATGTCTTGGCACTTTCTTCTGATAGTTTTTTCTCTCTCCCATGCACCTTAAGCCCATCGAGCGCCGTCCCTCCCATGCACTCACACTCCTCATCCTCCAGAGATCCCATCACAATAGTTGTACTCTTCAAGTCACTTGTGTTGTCCCGTCTTGAGTACTGCTCAGTACTCTCTTCCCCCTTCAGAGCAGGAGAGATTGCTGAAATAGAGGGAATACAAAGAATATATACGGCATGCATAGACGAGATAAAGCATCTAAATTATTGGGATCGTCTCAAAGCTCTCCAAATGTACTCACTAGAAAGGAGACGGGAGAGATATCAAATAATATACACCTGGAAAATACTGGAGGGTCAGGTCCCAAATCTACACAGTAAAATAACAACGTACTGGAGTGAACGATATGGAAGAAAATGCAGAATAGAACCAGTGAAGAGCAGAGGTGCCATAGGCACAATCAGAGAACACTGTATGAACATCAGAGGTCCCCTACCATAGCGAGCATCAGAAATATTACAGGAACAACCGTGGACATCTTCAAGAGGAAACTAGATTGTTTCCTTAAAGGAGTGCTGGACCAACCGGGCTGTGGTGGGTATGTGGGCCTGCGAGCCGCTCCAAGCAACAGCCTGGTGGACCAAACTCCCACAAGTCAAGCCTGGCCTCGGGCCGGGCTTGGGGAGTAGAAAAACTCCCAGAACCCCATCAACCAGGTATCCTCTAGCAGCACCTTCGCCGCCCTCAGTGACCTGCTCCATATCATCCAGACACCAACATCCTCGGCCCGTGAGCAATGACTTCCCATTGCTCATAGGGGAGGGGGGGGGGAAGAGAGAGAGAGAGAGAGAGAGAGAGAGAGAGAGAGAGAGAGAGAGAGAGAGAGAGAGAGAGAGAGAGAGAGAGAGAGAGAGAGAGAGAGAGAGAGAGGAGAGAGAGAGAGAGAGAGAGAGAGAGAGAGAGAGAGAGAGAGAGAGAGAGAGAGAGAGAGAGAGAGAGAGAGAGAGAGAGAGAGAGAGAGAGAGAGAGAGAGAGAGAGAAGAGAGAGAGAGAGAGAGAGGAGAGAGGAGAGAGAGAGAGAGAGAGAGAGCGCGCGCGAGAGAGAGAGAGAGAGAGAGAGAGAGAGAGAGAGAGAGAGAGAGAGTGTGAGTGAGTGAGACAGAGTGCCGGGTGGGGAGAGAGAGTGAGTTGAGTTTGAGGGTAGGTAATAGAGGGGTCCTTAATAAAGTAATTCACACAGACTGCTTGCAAGCAGGAGTGGGGCCGCGCCTTAAGGTGGGTGGTCGACACGCAGCCTCGGTGTTGTGTCGGCGCGGGAGATTCCTGAACCCACTGCTAATTCCTTCAGCACACTGGCCGCCCAACTCTTTATCAGGCCTTACATCCTCTTGTCCGGTTCTCACCATTGTCTAAGGTATTGACTTTATGAATTATAAAAAAAAGGATTATCTTGTTATTTTCTTGGCTGGCATCTTTGTGAGCTACACAAGACTGTTATGTTTCGTATGAGGGTGATTTGCGTAATGAGTATCTTGCAGGCTCATCTGTTTGATGGTTTTCAAACTTCTGATCTGCGCAGTTTAAGGGTTTATCGAGAACCTGGGGCCAGATTCACGAAAGCACTTACGCAAGCACTTACGAACGTGTACATCTTTCCTCAGTCTTTGACGGCTTTGGTTACATTTATTAAACAGTTTACAAGCATGAAAACTTCCCATTCAACTGTTGTTATTGTTATAAACAGCCTCCTGGTGCTTCGGAGCTTATTAACTGTTTAATAATTGAAAACAAACCCACCAAAGATTGAGAAAAGATGAACAGATTCGTAAGTGCTTGCGTAAGTGCTTTCGTATTGGCCCCTGGACTCTTCGGGGTTTCTCCTAAAAATCTTCCCGGCTTGGTGCCTTGTTTTGATAATTACTTACTTACATCTCCTAAACACTGAGTACGTTAAACGCCTGTGCAGAATATGTACAAAACGCTCAGCAAAGTGCGCTGCTGTGTGCTGCACTGTGGTGCAGAACATGTGGAGAAAAACGGCCGCGAACATATACCTAGCCTTGGAAACGGCCTGATTAAATGCATATTTATGTGCTATGTTAAACCTTTAATTTTTTTTTTTTTTTTTTAAAGGTATCTTAGGTGTAGTTAGATAAGGGTGGTGCGTTTTGGCACGACGCGGAACCTTTAGTTCGCTACAGCTCGTGTGTCTACATCTTTGAACTATTGGCAGGACATGTTATACGCACTTTCCTCAGCATATGCGATCTTCACTCCACACGATGTTCCCTGGGTTTGATCTTCACTATGCACCATCTTCGCTACACTCCTGGGGAACGGCCCACACTACACGCGATCTTCACCATGGCGACTACCACGTAAATATCGTCGTGGACAGTGACACCATCTTCACTATACACACGATCCTAGCCCCCACCCCCCTCACACCATCTTCACTATACACACGATCTTAGCCCTCTCTATAGAGGTTCTTCTGGATGTCTGTCTATAGAGGCTCTTAATTCTGGTGTCTGTGTATAGAGGCTCTTCTGGTGTCTGTCTATTGAGGCTCTTCTGGGTGTCTGTCTATAGAGGCTCTACTGGTGTCTGTCTAGAGGCTCTTCTGGGTGTCTGTCTATAGAGGCTCTTCTGGGTGTCTGTCTATAGAGGCTCTTCTGGGTGTCTGTCTATAGAGGCTCTTCTGGGTGTCTGTCTATAGAGGCTCTACTGGGTGTCTGTCTATAGAGGCTCTTCTGGGTGTCTGTCTATAGAGGCTCTTCTGGTGTCTGTCTATAGAGGCTCTTCTGGGTGTCTGTCTATAGAGGCTCTTCTGGGTGTCTGTCTATAGAGGCTCTTCTGGGTGTCTGTCTATAGAGGCTCTTCTGGGTGTCTGTCTATAGAGGCTCTTCTGGTGTCTGTCTATAGAGGCTCTTCTGGGTGTCTGTCTATAGAGGCTCTTCTGGGTGTCTGTCTATAGAGGCTCTTCTGGGTGTCTGTCTATAGAGGCTCTTCTGGGTGTCTGTCTATAGAGGCTCTACTGGGTGTCTGTCTATAGAGACTCTTCTGGTGTCTGTCTACAGAGGCTCTACTGGGTGTCTGTCTATAGAGACTCTTCTGGTGTCTGTCTACAGAGGCTCTACTGGGTGTCTGTCTACAGAGGCTCTTCTGGGTATCACATTCACACACAATTTCAATTTACTCAAATATGGAATTTTCCTCTCAAAATATCTCCCTTTTAATAAAACAAAAAATTATTTACCGTCATCATGGAAATTATTTAATGAAAATAAATACTTTTAAGAATTTGATATTTTAATTCTGACATTAATGACCTAATAATATCACTCTGACCTTAAGTGAGTGCAGGACTTATAATGCCAGTGTGAGAAACAATCACTTTAAATCTTAGAAATGCCACTTAAAAAATGCCCCCTAAAAGACCCCCCCCCCCCAAAAAAAAGGCCTCATTTAAAAATGATAAACCGGTTTCGTCTCATGAGACCAAGAGGACCTGTATGACTATATGAGGGTATGTATATACCTCTGCCCTCTTATTCAGTTCATATACACACCTGGTTCACACACACACACACCTGGTTCACACACACACCTGGTTCACACAGACACGTGGTTCACACACACACACACCTGGTTCACACACACACACCTGGTTCACACACACACCTGGTTCACACACACACACCTGGTTCACACACACACACCTGGTTCACACACACACACCTGGTTCACACACACACACCTGGTTCACACACACACACACCTGGTTCACACACACACACACACCTGGTTCACACACACACACCTGGTTCACACACACACACCTGGTTCACACACACACACCTGGTTCACACACACACACACACCTGGTTCACACACACACACACCTGGTTCACACACACACACCTGGTTCACACACACACCTGGTTCACACACACACACCTGGTTCACACACACACACCTGGTTCACACACACACACCTGGTCCACACACACCTGGTCCACACACACACCTGGTTCACACACACACCTGGTTCACACACACACCTGGTTCACACACACACACCTGGTTCACACACACACCTGGTTCACACACACACACCTGGTTCACACACACACCTGGTTCACCTGGCCTCCACGACAAGAACCGCACCACTGTACCAATGGGACCGAGTATCCAAGACAGTGTGCACATTACCATTCCACCCTGGACTTCAGGAGTCATTACTGGCGACACAATAACCAACGCGGCGGCCCTGCGTTAGCATGCGGGCGGAAGTTACACCGGTGAAATGCCCCGTGTGCGTCAGACGGGTCGACGTCCCATTATAAACACGCTGGTCGATTCTTGACGTCCGCAAGCGCTTTATTCACACAAATGACGGCATCATGTCGGCATTGTAATCCTCAGCGACCGTTCTGAACGAAGCGTCATCTAGCATAACTCAGTTTACATGTATTCCTCCCCCCAAGGTAAACTAAGGTTACATAGCTTCTCCAAGGTAAACTGGAGTTACACAGGTGGCACTCAGGAACCAAAAAATGTCCTACCATCTGAATAGGTATATATATATAGGCTCACACGCCTATATATATACGTATTGCTCTCGTATACACCTGCGCCGTCCTCTATTGCCCTCGGGGTAATCTTCTCTATAGTGCATCATCGCCGTGATAGCGATGATAAAAAGCTGTGATGATTATATATAATTACCGTGACGACAATGAACGTGATATGAATAACAATGATGAACAATGACGCTCACAAGGGAGTTGTTTACATGTGTTTGTGTATAAGTGTGTCGTCACTACACACCTCTAAAGGTGCTTGGACAAAGGTACATCGAAGCGGGTCAGTCCAACGTTGGCATTTATGTTGATGTCTTCAGAGGGAAGAGTTTGCAATGAAGAG
>NW_025560431.1:77500-82358 GCF_020424385.1 Procambarus clarkii
CAGACTACTGATCACATGCCTCTGTATGACTAACCATCTTGTGTGATGGGGATTATCACGTCACGTAGCTAGCTTTGTGACACACACTGTACTTCCCTTCATATAGTCTAGGGCACCTGCACAAATGCACATGTACTTAACGTATTAATAAAATAAACACAAAAATATGGCACCTGGTGTTATTCTCCAACTGTATCCTACTCTTGTTGGGTTCCATTTAGATTATGTAGTTCAGTTTTGGTCGCCATACTGTAGGATGGATAATTTAGCAACAACAACAGTATCACCAACAACAACAACAGCAGTAACAAAAACAAACAGCAGTAGCAACAACAACAACAACAGCAGTAGCAACAACTACAGCAGAAGCAACAACAACAACAGCAGTAGCAACACAACAACAACAGCAGTAGCAACAACTACAGCAAGTAGCAACAACAACAACAGCAGTAGCAACAACAACAACAACATAACAATAACAACAACAACAGTAGCAACAACTACAGCAGTAGCAACAAGAACAACAGCAGTAGCAACAACAGCAAGAGTAACAACAACAACAGCAGTAGCAACAACTACAGCAGTAGCAACAACAACAACAGCAGTAGCAACAACAACAACAGCAGTAGCAACAACAACAACAGCAGTAGCAACAACAACAACAGCAGTAGCAACAACAGCAGCAGTAGCAACAACAACAACAGCAGTAGCAACAACAACAACAGCAGTAGCAACAACAACAACAGCAGTAGCAACACAGCAGCAGCAGTAGCAACAACAACACAACAGCAACAGTAACACAACAACGTCAACAACAACAACACAACCACAGTAGCAACACAACACAACAACAACAACAACAGTGACAACAACTACAGCAGAAGCAACAACAACAACAACACCAGTGACAACAACTACAACAACAGTGACAACAACTACAGCAGAAGCAACAACAACAACAACAGTAACAACAACAACAACAACATGACAACAACTACAGCAGAAGCAACAACAACAACAACAACAACAGCAGTAGCAAACAACAACAACAGCAGCAGTAGCAACAACAACAACAGCAGTAGCAACAACAACAACAACAACAGCAGTAGCAACAACAACAACAGCAGTAGCAACAACAGCAGCAGTAGCAACAACAACAACAGCACTAATAACAACAACAACAACAGCATTAGCAACAACAACAACAGCACTAATAACACCAACAACAACAGCAGCAGTAGCAACAACAACAACAGCATAGCAACAACAACAACAGCAGTAGCAACAACAACACAACAGCAGTAGCAACAACAACAACAACAGCAGTAGCAACAACAACAACAACAGCAGTAGCAACAACAACAACAGCAGCAGTAGCAACAACAACAACAGCAGTAGCAACACAACAACAGCAGTAGCACACAACAACAACAACAGCAGCAACAACAACAACAGCACTAATAACACCAACAACAACAGCAGCAGTAGCAACAACAACAACAGCAGTAGCAACAACAACACAGCAGTAGCAACAACAACAACAACAGCAGTAGCAACAACAACAACAACAGCATTAGCAACAACAACAACAGCAGTAGCAACAACAACAACAACAGCAGTAGCAACAACAACAACACAGCAGTAGCAACAACAACAACAACAGCAGTAGCAACAACAACAACAGCAGTAGCAACAACAAACAACAGCAGCAGTAGCACAACACAACAACAGCAGTAGCAACAACAACAACAGCAGTAGCAACAACAACAACAACAGCAGTAGCAACAACAACACAACAGCAGTAGCAACAACAACAACAGCAGTAGCAACAACAACAACAACAGCAGTAGCAACAACAACAACAACAGCAGTAGCAACAACAACAACAGCAGTAGCAACAACAACAACAGCAGCAGTAGCAACAACAACAACAGCAGTAGCAAACAACAACAACAACAGCAGTAGCACAACAACAACAGCAGTAGCAACAACAACAACAGCAGTAGCAACAACACAACAGCATTATCAACAACAACAACAGCAGTAGCAACAACAACAACAGCAGTAGCAACAACAGCAGCAGTAGCAACAACACAACAGCAGTAGCAACAACAACAACACAACAGCAGCAGTAGCAACAACAACAACAGCAGTAGCAACAACACAACAACAGTAGCAACAACAACAACAGCAGCAAGCCAGCAACAACAACAACAGCAGTAGCAACAACAACAACAGCAGTAGCAACAACAACAGCAGTAGCAACAACAACAACAACAGCAGTAGCAACAACAACAACAACACAGCAGCAGTAGCAACAACAACACAGCAGTAGCAACAACAACAACAGCAGTAGCAACACAACAACAACAGTAGCAACAACAACAACAGCAGTAGCAACAACAACAACAGCAGTGACAACAATAACAACAGCAGTAGCAACAACAACAACAACATCAGTAACACCAACAACAGCAGCAGTAGCAACAACAACAGCAGTAGCAACAACAACAACAACAGCAGTAGCAACAACAACAACAGCAGTAGCAACAACAACACATCAGTACAACAACAACAACAACAACAGTAGCAACAACAACAACAACAGCAGTAGCACACAACAACAACAACACAGTAGCAACAACAACAACAGCAGTCAGCAACAACAACAACAACAACAGTACAACAGCAACAACAGCAGTAGCAACAACAACAACAGCAGTAGCAACAACAACAACAGCAGTAGCAACAACAACAACAACAACAGTAAAAGCAACAACAATAACAACAGCAGCAACAACAACAACACAACAGTAGCAACAACAACAACAGCAGTAGCAAACAACAACAACAGCATAGCAACAACAATAACAACAGCAGCAACAACAACAACAGCAGTAGCAACAACAACAACAACACAGCAACAACAACAACAACAGTAGCAACAACAACAACAACAGTAGCAACAACACAACAACAGTAGCAACAACAACAACAACAGTAGCAACAACAACAACAACAGTAGCAACAACAACAACACAGCAGTAGCAACACAACAACACAGTAGCAACCAACAACAACAACAGTAGCAACAACAACAACAACAGTAGCACAACAACAACAACAACAACAGCAGTAGCAACAACAACAACAACAACAGTAGCAACAAACAACAACAACAGTAGCAACAACAACAACAACAACAGTAGCAACAACAATAACAACAGCAGTAGCAACAACAACAACAACAGCAGTAGCAACAACAACAACAACAGCAGTAGCAACAACAATAACAACAGCAGCAACAACAACAACAGCAGTAGCAACAACAACACAACAACAGCACAACAACAACAACAACAACAGTAGCAACAACAACAACAACAGTACAACAACAACAACAACAGTAGCAACAACAACAACAACAGTAGCAACAACAACAACACCAGTAGCAACAACAACAACAACAGCAGTAGCAACAACAACAGTAGCAACAACAACAACAGTAGCAAACAACAACAACAACAACAGTAGCAACAACAACAACAACAACAACAGCAGTAGCCAACAACAACACACAACAACAACAACAGTAGCAACAACACAACAACAACAGTAGCAACAACAACAACACAACTAACAGTAGCAACACCATAACAACAGCAGTAGCAACAACACACAAACAGCAGTACAACAACAACAACAACAGTAGCAACAACAACAACAACAGTAGCAACAACAACAACAGCAGTAGCAACAGCAGTAGCAACACAACAACAACAGTAGCCACAACAACAACAACAGTAGCAACAACAGTAGCAACAACAACAACAGTAGCAACAAACAACAACAACAGTAGCAACAACAACACCAACAACAGTAGCAAACAACAACAACAACAGTAGCAACAACAACAAACAACAGTAGCAACAACAACAACAACACAGACAGTACAACAACAACAACAACAGTAGCAACAACAACAACAACAGTAGCAACAACAATAACAACAGCAGTAGCAACAACAACAACAACAGTAGCAACAACAACAACAACAGTAGCAAAACAACAACAACAACAACAAGTAGCAACAACAACAACAACAACAACAACAACAGCAACAACAACACAGTAGCAACAACAACCAACACAGTAGCAACAACAACAACAACAGTAGCAACAACAACAACAACAGTAGCAACAACAACAACAACAGTAGCAACAACAACAACAGCAGTAGCAACACACAACAACAGTAGCACAACCAACACACAGTAGCAACAACACAGCAACAACAACAACAACACACAGTAGCAACAACAACAACAACAGTAGCACACAACAACAACACATAGCAACAACAACAACAACAGCAGTAGCAACAACAACAACAACAGCAGTAGCAACAAACAACAACAACATAGCACAACAACAACAACAACAGTAGCAACAACAACAACAACAGTAGCAACAACAACAACAGTAGCACAAGTAACAACAGTAGCAACAACAACACCAACAGTAGCAACAACAACAACAACAGTAGCACAACAACAACAACAGTAGCAACAACAACAAGCACAGTAACAACAACAACAACAACAACAGTAGCAACAACAACAACAACACAGTAGCAACAACAACAACAGCAGTAGCACACAAACAACAACAACAACACAGTAGCAACAACAACAAACAGTGAGCAACCAACACCAACAACACAACAACAAGCAGTAGCAACAACAACAACAACAGTAGCAACAACAACAACATCAGTAGCAACAACAACAACAACAGCAGCAACACCAGTAGCACCACAACAACAACATTAGCAACAACAACAACAGTAGCAACAACA
>NW_025560432.1:0-17643 GCF_020424385.1 Procambarus clarkii
TGATGTTATGAAATAAACACTTGTAACGATATGAAGAGGTGGTTGAGACCAATTTAGTCCCCCGGACCGTAGGATTACGAGTCCAGAGCGCTGTCCACTCAGCTATCAGGCCTCTAACCTCTCTGTGAACCAGGCACTGTGAACCAGGCACTGTGAACCAGGCACTGTGAACCAGTCACTGTGAACCAGTCACTGTGAACCAGTCACCGTGAACCAGTCACCGTGAACCAGTCACCGTGAACCAGTCACTGTGAACCAGTCACTGTGAACCAGTCACCGTGAACCAGGCACTGTGAACCAGTCACTGTGAACCAGGCACTGTGAACCAGGCACTGTGAACCAGTCACTGTGAACCAGTCACCGTGAACCAGGCACTGTGAACCAGTCACTGTGAACCAGGCACTGTGAACCAGTCACTGTGAACCAGTCACTGTGAACCAGTCACTGTGAACCAGGCACTGTGAACCACTCACTGTGAACCAGGCACTGTGAACCAGTCACCGTGAACCAGGCACTGTGAACCAGTCACTGTGAACCAGGCACTGTGAACCAGGCACTGTGAACCAGGCACTGTGAACCAGTCACTGTGAACCAGGCACTGTGAACCAGTCACTGTGAACCAGGCACTGTGAACCAGGCACTGTGAACCAGGCACTGTGAACCAGGCACTGTGAACCACTCACTGTGAACCAGTCACTGTGAACCACTCACTGTGAACCACTCACTGTGAACCAGACACTGTGAACCAGGCACTGTGAACCACTCACTGTGAACCACTCACTGTGAACCACTCACTGTGAACCACTCACTGTGAACCAGGCACTGTGAACCAGTCACTGTGAACCACTCACTGTGAACCACTCACTGTGAACCAGTCACCGTGAACCAGGCACTGTGAACCAGTCACCGTGAACCAGGCACTGTGAACCAGTCACTGTGAACCAGGCACTGTGAACCAGTCACCGTGAACCAGGCACTGTGAACCAGGCACTGTGAACCACTCACTGTGAACCAGTCACTGTGAACCAGTCACCGTGAACCAGGCACTGTGAACCAGTCACCGTGAACCAGGCACTGTGAACCAGTCACTGTGAACCAGGCACTGTGAACCAGGCACCGTGAACCAGGCACTGTGAACCAGGCACTGTGAACCAGGCACTGTGAACCACTCACTGTGAACCAGTCACTGTGAACCAGTCACCGTGAACCAGGCACTGTGAACCAGTCACCGTGAACCAGGCACTGTGAACCAGGCACTGTGAACCAGTCACTGTGAACCAGGCACCGTGAACCAGGCACTGTGAACCAGGCACTGTGAACCAGTCACTGTGAACCAGGCACTGTGAACCACTCACTGTGAACCAGTCACTGTGAAACACTCACTGTGAACCACTCACTGTGAACCAGTCACCGTGAAACACTCACTGTGAACCAGTCACCGTGAAACACTCACTGTGAACCAGTCACCGTGAAACACTCACTGTGAACCACTCACTGTGAACCAGTCACCGTGAACCAGTCACCGTGAAACACTCACTGTGAACCACTCACTGTGAACCAGGCACTGTGAACCAGACACTGTGAACCACTCACTGTGAACCAAGCTCTACGCTGATAACATTGTGAGCGAATCGACTCCACCTTTGATATTCCTTGCCAGATTTTCCGCCCAAAGAAGTTTGAAGAAATTAACAGAAACGATAAGAAAATCTTACCAGAGAACATTTGTCAAAACCGAACAAGAAATGTCTCACAACATCATATATTTTTCAAACTGGTATATGCACAGCTTACATGGATTATATATGTGATTCACATAGGCGACATGTAGTCACATAATAGATTCAGCGGTGTGTAGAGGGTAAACTTAGAATTAGAGTGTTAGAATTAGAGTGAATTAGAATTAGAGAATAATTAGATTAGATTACAAAGAGGAAGGAGGACTGTTCCTGCCTATAAGAATGGCGGAGAGTTAAGAATGGTGCATTGGAGAGAATATTGGGAATTTCCGGATTCATTCCGGAGATCATTCTTACGCAGTCTATTGGGAGAGGAGGATGCTGGGAGCTGGGAGAGGAGGAGGATGCTGGGAGCTGGGAGAGGAGGAGGATGCTGGGAGCTGGGAGAGGAGGAGGATGCTGGGAGCTGGGAGAGGAGGAGGATGCTGGGAGCTGGGAGAGGAGGAGGATGCTGGGAGCTGGGAGAGGAGGAGGATGCTGGGAGCTGGGAGAGGAGGAGGATGCTGGGAGCTGGGAGAGGAGGAGGATGCTGGGAGCTGGGAGAGGAGGAGGATGCTGGGAGCTGGGAGAGGAGGAGGATGCTGGGAGCTGGGAGAGGAGGAGGATGCTGGGATATGGAGCTGGGAAGTGATTTTAATTTATATCGTATTCATTGCACTAGATGACCGGCGAATGGAAAGATCGGGGTCCAAGAGCTGAAGCTTGTCGTTTCAGGAAGCATCCTCTTTCCCCCCCCCCAACCCCCCGTTTAGGGGGAGGGAAGCGGAGGACGGGGACTTACCTAAGAGAGCTTATCTAAGGGTGACTCTTGGGAAGTGTAGTTTAGCTCTCTATGCCCCACCTCCCTGTCATGTTATGTCTGCAACATTGAAACTTTTTACTGACGTTTCAGCACTTTGCTGAATCTTTGAATGAATCTTTGAATCTTTGTTGAATCTCGTTGAAAATACTTTTGTAAGTATTTCCTTACATTTTTTTTTTTCGACACAGTTGCGTTTCCAGCTTCCAATATGTCCTCTTGTCCTGCTTTATAAATTAAAGAACAAGGCGTAAGGGAATCATGAGGAGGCAGGAAAGTGTAAAGGCCTATTGGACCATACGAGGCAGCTACCATTTATATCCACCCAAATTTCCAAATGTCCCTGTTCATTCCTAAATCGTTTCTATATTGGGGTTAACCAGAGAGGACCTAACTATGCCCCACTTCCCTTACACACGCTATAGCGCTCCTACTTAACTCCATTTATATTAAAACTCTGATTTATATTAAATAACGACTTCGTGACCCCAAGGTGACCTCCCTGCCTCCCAACACCACGTTCATCTATGATTCATGATCCATTGTGATCTAGTGTTTATCTAGATCATTGTGATTAGTGTTATCTAGTGATCTAGAGGAAGCTAATGATCGTTGACCAGACCTCACACACTAGAAGGTGAAGGGACGACGACGTTTCGGTCCGTCCTGGACCATTCTCAAGTCGATTGGACGATTCTCATTCTCACAATCGACTTGAGAATGGTCCAGGATGGACCGAAACGTCGTCGTCCCTTCACCTTCTAGTGTGTGGTCTGGGCAACTTACTTTAGCCACGTTATTGTGACTCATCGCCTGCAAGCTAATGATCCACTGTGCGTCGGGAGTTGAGGTGTCCGAACAATTTGCTACAGTCATGATATGGAACTGAAGAGCAGACCACAACTCACAAGATGTAGAAGCAGCGATGTTTCGGTGCTTTCTGGACCATTCTCAAGTCGATTGTGAGAATGAGAATCGTCCAATCGGCTTGAGAATGGTCCAGGACGGACCGAAACGTCGTCGTCCTCCTCATCGTCTCATGTCCTCATTAGATGTGGTCTGGGTCATCATTTCTTCAGCCGTGTTATTGTGGCTCATCGTCTGCAAGATATGGAAGGTCGCAGCTCCCGCCAAACACACACCGAAACTACGACGTTGGTACAACGTTCGAACAAGTTTTAACACCTCCTAACCAGTTATAACAACCAATATAGCAAGTTGTAACAACGTTCTAATACGTCATAAACACGTTAAGCCAAGATGTAACAACTTTATTACAAGTTGTAACAAGCGGAAAATAGAGACAGTTTCGGTTTGTGTTTCCAGGGCTGCTGTCCTTTCCGTTAGCGACTGATGGAGAAGAACTGAAAATAATGGCAGTAAGTTTCTTAAACATGAGCGACTCTTTGTAAAGTCATTTTGTGAATTCTCTATTTAACAATGTAAACTAATTTCTTTGGCGATTACCGATTCAAGCAAATTTCCTTGTAATAGACGTTCAGCTAATTGGACTATTATTCGATGTTTTAATTTAATTAAACGGTATAGGTTAAGTAATAATTGTAAATAAGAAGCAATAAGATGCTTATCTTAACATACTAAGAAGGTTAAGTAAGGTCGGTGTTTTCTATGAAGCTTTTCAAGGTAAACTAAAATATTCACAATCAATTAGTATGTCACATATGCACTTATTAAATAAGCCAATATTGACAAAAAGCAAGTGCGAGAACAAGTTGCATTAATTTAAGTGATATATTCCCCCTTCTTAAAAATCGGCTCAAGATTTGCATCCCTCCACGACTCCGGCACTCTGCTCGACTCTAATCTTTTATTTATCATGCAAGACAAGCGTTCATTAGGGTCTTCTCTACATTCTTGTCTTACCTTGGCAAACACTTCACGTGGCCCCTGGGAACTTGTTTGGCTTGAAATTGGACATTGCTTTAATTACTTCCTCCTTGGTAACGACTAGAGTCATCTTGCTTTTCAACTTAAACTAAGCAAGAGGAGTTATCTTATCCCATTCACCACCTACATAGAATTGTGGGAACCGACCTGTGAGATTTATATTTATTTGATTTATATGAGTTTATATTTACGTTAATTTATATACTTCGATAGCAATTTGTATGATAATGAGTGGACTGTATTTCTGCAATAATCTCAATCTCACAAATCGATCCTCTACACATTAGGGGGGGTTTATATTAATTTAATTTATATATATGCAGCCAATCAAACTACAGTATTAGACTACATACATTGAAGAGGTTCCTTATCTTATTGTACACCAGGTATAACCAGGATGTAGACACCACATTTTCCCTCTTTGAGGTAGCTTCCATCACCCTGGTAACTGATGCACAAAGCATACTTCCTCGTCTTGACCTGTTAAAGGGCGCTAGCTGTAAAGCCAGAATCCTATATATGACAGGTATATCAGAGAACACTGTACATGGAACAATAAAGACCTGGCTTAATTACCTTTAGTTTGAGGCTACCACGTGCTCTAACCGGATCACCCTATATAATGACATTAATGGCCATAAATGAAAGATACATGGGTTTCGGAAGAACACTTAACTTGATTTGTTGACAGCGTGTTGATAATGGTACACCTTTGGTTTCCATAACACTTCGTCCAAGTAAAATTAACAGGAGCCGAATTTGCTCCCGTTCGCCTCTGGTCTAGTATAAACAATGGCTAACACTCCATACTACTGACGCTACTGGCCGACATTGTCCAGATATGATAGGAGCCGAATTTGCTCCCCGCGTCTCGGAGGTGACAACAACAATGGCCGCCCTCCTTCCTCACTGACGCCTGGCTTACATTGTCCAGATGAAAGAAAGTGATAGAAGGGTCACATTTACTCTACTTTAATATTGATAATTAAGTTAATTTATATGAGATGTTTTATGATGGTAAAGTCCAAAGACTAATGTATTTAAGAATAATTCCCAGCAGAATAGCTGGTGAATTATAATAGTATGTGGTGATGATATCCCGTTTTCTTTAGACGGTAATTCCACTACAAGTTACGTTTTCTATGGGTAACTTGTTTATACAATACAGCAGCTATTATTATCTGTCTGTATGATATATTAAATGGTGTCGGATTTTCCGACAAGAATTCTTCAGATACTGGTATAATATCATGCTCTTCTCTAGTAATTACAGAGACAAAATGTTATACTAGATAGACATTGCTATTCTTAATATACGTTTGGATATACCAAATTTCCAGTCAGCCTTGTCTATTCCACTTAGTATCTGGTATGCAGTGATCATGTCCACTGTGTTCCTTCTTTTCAATTAGGTTTGTGAGAGTGAGTTCTCTGAGCCCATCCACACAGTTTTCGTTCTCTTAACTCTGGCACAAGTCTTAGTACAAACCTCTGTACTCTTCAAGTTTATTTTCTGTGCTTCACGAGGTGTGGGGTTCCACGCCTGTCCTGCGTAATCTAGTAGGGTGTCTACTTTGTACGAGTCCTTATGGCTCTTATGTTTGGCAACTTTCCACATGCTGTCATTGTTGTTAATGTATGGAGGAGGGGTTAGGGGGGAGGTGGAGTGAGATAGGGGGGTTGGGGGTTGCTGCTGGGGGAGGGGGGGGGTAAGGATAACTGAATGATATCGCTCCATAACGAAGCAATGAGCGAATTGTTCTTTGAGTCAAGGGGGGAGGAAAAATACAGAAGCAGAGAAGAGAATGTTTGTGGAGTAAACAATAAAAATATATGAAAATGCTGAAATAAGTGAGACTGACAGGACGAGCCCCTGAGGCATTATGTGATCCCTCCCTCCCTCCCTCTCTCCCTCTCTCCCTCCTTCTCTCCCTCTCTCCCTGCCTCCCTCCCTCCCTGCCCCGTGCCAGATATTAACTGCTCAACACCCTCGCTGGCCTCCCTCCCTGGCCTCCTTTGAGGTTGAAAATTTAATGAAAAATAATTAAAGTTGGCTGAAGGTGCTCGGGGAGGGAGGGAGGCAGGTGTCAGGGAGGCAGGTGTCAGGGAGGCAGGTATGAGGGAGGCAGGTGTGAGGGAGGCAGGTGTGAGGATGAGGAAACACTCATACAAACACAAACAGGAATGTAAGGAATCCTTCAGAACCTTGTATACCACATATGTAAGACCAATCCTGGAGTATGCAGCCCCAGCATGGAGCCCGTACCTTGCCAAGCACAAGACGAAGCTGGAAAAAGTTCAGAGGTATGCCACTAGGTTAGTCCCAGAACTAAGAGGCATGAGTTATGAGGGCAGACTACGTGAACTGCACCTCATGTCGCTGGAAGACAGCAGAGCTAGAGGAGACATGATCACCACATACAAAATTCTCAGGGGAATTGACAAGGTGGACAAGGATGGATTATTTAACACGGGTGACACACGAACAAGGGAACACAGGTGGAAGCTGAGTACCCACATGAGCCACAGAGACATTAGAAAGAACTTTTTCATTGTTAGAGTAGTTAGTAAATGGATGCATTAGGCAGTGATGTGGTTATGGCTGACTCCATACACAGTTTCAAGTGTAGATATGATAGAGCCCAATAGGCTCAGGAACCTGTACACCTGTTGATTGACAGTTGAGAGGCGGGACCAAAGAGCCAGAGCTCAACCCCCGCAAGCACAAAGTGTGTGCACGTCTTAGTAACCAAGCATGGGAGCGTCTCCCAGGCGTACCCACCTGGGAGACCCCTAATTAGGGATGCTTCTCAGGTAGGCTTCATTTTTAAGCTCCCTACGAGAGGTAAGTCAACCCAGGGAGAAAGTGGGAGGGGGCGCGCACCCCCCCCCCCCCCCTCCTGGTGACGTTACTCTTAAGAGCTGAACAGGTGCTTCATGCGTGTATGAATACTCACCTTGTGATGCTCACACTCATCAGACAATACTCATCTAATTGTATTCATTACGGACGTTGCAATTAGCCAGCTACAACAGTTAAGTCTGTCACTGTAATGCAGCCTTGAGTCTCTTTAAGAGCAGTAGTGACCTTGGAGGTTCGTCAAAATTTTATTTCCAGCGGGTCGGGGTCATCCCCCCTTTTTTGAATTAGTTCATTCACTAATAGTCCTTAACCCTTACCCAATAAGATGTATGGTAACCCAACCTAATCAACCCTATCCTATCCTGACCCAACCCAACTGAATCTAAGCCAACCTAACCTAACCTAACCTCATAAAATACGGGCTCACCATAGCCCGTGCTACTTGGAACTTTTTATTCCAGGTAGCGAATCTTTAACAACACCTAACCTAACCTAACCTAACCTAACCTAATCTATCCTAACCTATCCTAACTTAACCTCACCTAACCTAACCTAACCTAACCTAACGTAACTTCACCTAACCAATCCTAACCTAACCTAACCTAACCTATCCTAACCTAACCTAACCTCACCTAACCTATCCTAACCTGACCTAACCTAACCCAACCTATCCTAACCTCACCTAACCTATCCTAACCTAACCTAACCTAACCTAACCTAACCTAACCTAACCTAACCTATCCTAACCTAACCTAACCTATCCTAACCTAACCTAACCTATCCTAACCTAACCTAACCTATCCTAACCTAACCTAACCTAACCTAACCTCACCTATCCTAACCTAACCTAACCTAACCTAACCTATCCTAACCTAACCTAACCTATCCTAACCTAACCTAACCTCACCTATCCTAACCTAACCTAACCTCACCTAACCTAACCTATCCTAACCTAACCTAACCTAACCTAACCTAACCTAACCTAACCTAACCTAACCTAACCTATCCTAACCTAACCTCACCTCACCTAACCTAACCTAACCTAACCTAACCTAACCTAACCTAACCTAACCTCACCTAACCTAACCTAACCTATCCTAACCTAACCTAACCTAACCTAACCTAACCTAACCTAACCTAACCTAACCTATCCTAACCTAACCTAACCTATCCTAACCTCACCTAACCTATCCTAACCTCACCTAACCTATCCTAACCTCACCTAACCTATCCTATAGGAAGGAAGCTGAAGACAATATAATTTCCAATGAACAAAATTAATAAATAAAATTATACTATTGAATAAAAAAGCAACAATATTATAAATTCCTCAGAGAACTATAATAATTAATTATTTATTTTGTCTAGGGAAAGGCAAGGGAACTATGATGAGAGAGCGCCAAGCCATTACGACTATACAGCACTGGGAAGGGATCAGGATAAGGATTTGGGATGGGACGGAGGGAAAGGAATGGTGCCCAACCACTTGGATGGTTGAGGATTGAACGCCGACCTGCATGAAGCGAGACCGACGCTCTACCGTCCAGCTCAAGTGGTTGGGCACCGTTCCTTGCCCCTACCACTCCTTCCTGTCGGGGACAGGCAGACTGTGTATATGTGAAGCTTCAAGATATCAAGCTGGGAAGATGTGGGAAAAGTCGCGAGAGAAACCGACAGGGAAACTCGACATCAGCTACTCACAGGAACGTTGACATCAGCTACTCACAGAAACGTTGACATCAGCTACTCACAGAAACGTTGACATCAGCTACTCACAGAAACGTTGACATCAGCTACTCACAGAAACGTTGACATCAGCTACTCACAGAAACGTTGACATCAGCTACTCACAGGAACGTTGACATCAGCTACTCACAGGAACGTTGACATCAGCTACTCACAGAAACGTTGACATCAGCTACTCACAGGAACGTTGACATCAGCTACTCACAGGAACGTTGACATCAGCTACTCACAGGAACGTTGACATCAGCTACTCACAGAAACGTTGACATCAGCTACTCACAGGAACGTTGACATCAGCTACTCACAGGAACGTTGACATCAGCTACTCACAGGAACGTTGACATCAGCTACTCACAGAAACTCGACATCAGCTACTCACAGGAACGTTGACATCAGCTACTTACAGGAACGTTGACATCAGCTACTCACAGGAACGTCGACATCAGCTACTCACAGAAACTCGACATCAGCTACTCACAGAAACTCGACATCAGCTACTCACAGAAACTCGACATCAGCTACTCACAGGAACGTTGACATCAGCTACTCACAGGAATGTTGACATCAGCTACTCACAGGAACGTTGACATCAGCTACTCACAAGAACGTTGACATCAGCTACTCACAGGAACGTTGACATCAGCTACTCACAGGAACGTTGACATCAGCTACTCACAAGAACGTTGACATCAGCTACTCACAGGAACGTTGACATCAGCTACTCACAGAAACTCGACATCAGCTACTCACAGGAACGTTGACATCAGCTACTCACAAGAACGTTGACATCAGCTACTCACAAGAACGTTGACATCAGCTACTCACAGGAACGCTGACATCAGCTACTCACAGGAACGTTGACATCAGCTACTCACAAGAACGTTGACATCAGCTACTCACAGAAACTCGACATCAGCTACTCACAGGAACGTCGACATCAGCTACTCACAGGAACGTCGACATCAGCTACTCACAGGAACGTGCCAAGCGTGAGAGCAGCATGTGCCAAATCTCACCAGGTGAAGACCCAATATCTATGACTGCGGGGGTCCAGGAGCTGGAACTTAACCCAATAAGCACTACGATGAGAAGTCTTATATCTGAGTAAGCAAAGGCACAGTTTGAGGTGCCTGGGAGGAGGGCCAGTCTCTCGCTCTCCCATAGGAGTCTCCCATATATACCTGGATGAATTGCTTTTCCAGTATGGCACTCAGAATGGCACTTTTGGAGGCTCTGAGTGGCACTCTAGGTGGCACTCTTGGTGGCACTCTGGAACTTCCTCACTGTCACCTGATGCTCTCTCCTCTTGCGTCCAATTGGTGAGATTGGTGGGACTATAAGGGATTGAATACTCTCTTTGACTCTCTGACTCTCTCTCTCTCTCTCTCTCTCTCTCTCTCTCTCTCTCTCTCTCTCTCTCTCTCTCTCTCTCTCTCTCTCTCTCTCTCTCTCTCTCTCTCTCTCTCTCTCTCTCTCTCTTCCTCTCTCTCTCTCTTTCTCTCTCTCTCTTTATTCACTTATTGCCTTTCCTACTCCACCACAGTTTGCCTGAAAAGTTGGCTGGTCTAAAAACATCTCTCCATTCCACTAAGCAACACACACACACACACACACACACACACACACACACACACACACACACACACACACACACACACACACACACACACACACACACACACACACACACATTGTGTGTGTGTGTGTATTGAAAGAGTGTGCAGGAGCACTTTGCCTACCACTCTCCATAGTGTATAGTAGGTCACTGGAAACGGGGGATCTACCAGAAATATGGAAGACTGCTAATGTAGTACCAATATACAAAAAGAGTGACAGACAAGAGGCACTGAACTACAGGCCAGTGTCCTTAACTTGTATACCATGCAAGGTGATGGAGAAGATTGTGAGAAAAAACCTAGTAACACATCTGGAGAGAAGAGACTTCGTGACAACCCATCAACATGGGTTCAGGGAGGGTAAATCTTGCCTTACAGGATTGATAGAATTCTACGATCAGGTGACAAAAATTAAACAAGAAAGAGAAGGGTGGGCGGACTGCATTTTTTTGGACTGTCGGAAAGCCTTTGACACAGTACCCCATAAAAGGTTGATGCATAAGCTAGAGAAACAGGCAGGAGTAACTGGTAGGGCGCTCCAGTGGATAAGGGAGTACCTAAACCATAGGAAGCAGAGAGTTACAGTGAGGGGTGAGACCTCAGACTGGCGTGAAGTCACCAGTGGAGTCCCACAGGGCTCTGTACTTGGACCTATCCTGTTTCTGATATACGTAAATGATCTCCCAGAGGGTATAGACTCATTCCTCTCAATGTTTGCTGACGACGCCAAAATTATGAGAAAGATTAAGACAGAGGAGGACAGCTTGAGGCTTCAAGAAGACACGGACAAGCTGCAGGAATGGTCGAACTAATGGCTGTTAGAGTTTAATCCAAGCAAATGTAATGTAATGAAGATAGGGGTAGGAAGCAGGAGACCAGATACAAGGTACCACTTGGGAGATGAAATACTTCAAGAGTCCGAGAGAGAGAAAGACCTGGGGGTTGATATCACGCCAGACCTGTCCCCTGAAGCTCATATCAAGAGGATAACAGCAGCAGCATATGCCAGGTTGGCTAACATAAGAACGGCCTTTAGAAACTTGTGTAAGGAATCTTTCAGAACGTTATATACCACATATGTCAGATCAATCCTGGAGTATGCGGCACCAGCATGGAGTCCATATCTAGTCAAGCATAAGACTAAAATGGAAAAGGTTCAAAGGTTTGCCACCAGACTAGTACCCGAGCTGAGAGGTATGAGCTACGAGGAGAGACTACGGGAATTAAACCTCACTTCGTTGGAAGACAGAAGAGTTAGGGGGGACATGATCACCACATTCAAGATCCTCAAGGGAATCGACAGGGTTGATAGAGACAGGCTGTTTAACACAAGGGGCACACGCACTAGGGGACACAGGTGGAAACTGAGTGCCCAAATGAGCCACAGAGATATTAGAAAGAACTTTTTTAGTGTCAGAGTGGTTGACAAATGGAATGCATTAGGAAGTGATGTGGTGGAGGCTGACTCCATACACAGTTTCAAGTGTAGATATGATAGAGCCCAATAGGCTCAGGAACCTGTACACCTGTTGATTGACCGTTGAGAGGCGGGACCAAAGAGCCAGAGCTCAACCCCCGCAAGCACAACTAGGTGAGTAACTAGGTGAGTACACACACACACACACACACACACACACACACACACACACACACACACACACACACACACACACACACACACACACACACACACATACACAAACATACACACACGGGTGTCTGGGAGCTGAGTGGACAGCGCGCAGAACTCGTAATTCTGTGGCCCGGGTTCGATTCCCGGACGAGGCAGAAACAGATGGGCAAAGTTAATTTCACCCTGATGCTCCTGTTTCCTAGCAGTAAATAGGTACCTTGGAGTTTGACAGCTGTTACGGAGCTGCTTCTCGAGTGTGTGTGTGGAAAAAAAAAAATTAACATTTGATTGACAGTTGAGAGGCGAGTCGAAAGAGCAAAGCTGAACCCCCGCAAGCACAACTAGGTGAATAGATGAATACACATTAATCTTCAACCTTACTTACATACATACCTACGTATACAAAATGTATATATGAATACACACAGTAATGCTTGATCTGATATTTACCCTAAATGAGTCGGATATAAGGAAAGTTAAGATGGAAGCACCCTTGGGAATGAGTGATCACAGTGTATTGATCTTTGAGTACCTGGTACCTTTGTACCTTTGAGTACCCCAAAAAAAGAACTGGGAAACAAAAGGCTGGCGTACCGAAAGGGAAATTATGAGATGAGAAAATTCCTAAGGAATATACCATGGGACACAGACCTCAGAACTAAGTCCGTACATTAACCTGTGCATTAGTTGATTGACAGTTGAGAGGCGGGACCAAAGAGCCAAAGCTCAACCCCCGTAAGCACAACTAGGGAGGGTTCACGAAACCAGTGTGGACACTTACCATGATAAAAGACTCCAATATATCTTACGAAACACACGGATACAAATTCCCTTTCCAAAATGGCATCAATTTGCATGCAAGCAATTATCCTTTCAACGATGAATAACTGAGCCCTCATACCACGCATGAGTGAGTACAATGACACACTCACACACACTTGCACTGATGCTGGGACAGCCAGACACCAGTACTGACGAGAGAGAGAGAGAGGGAGAGAGAGAGAGAGAGAGAGACAGAGAGAGAGAGAGAGAGACAGAGACAGACAGACAGACAGACAGACAAAGAGAGAGAGAGAGAGAGAGACAGAGACAGACAGACAAAGAGAGAGAGAGAGAGAGAGAGAGAGAGAGAGAGAGAGAGAGAGAGAGAGAGAGAGAGAGAGAGAGAGATACTAATAATTATATTAGTGCTCACGAGCTCAGTAATCAAAGACCTTCCTTGGCTTTAGGGAGGAAGCCAGAGGAAGCCTCTTCTGCCACCTCTTCTAGACCTTCCTTCACACCTCTCCCACCTACTCTTCCACCTTCCTGCCCCAACTTCTCTTTCTTCTTCTCTCCTTTCTTTCCCTCCCAGGCTTCGTCCCATCTCTCCTCTCCCCTCCCTCTTCTCTCACTAAATATTGTTGTACTAGCTCAACATTTTCCTTGCCTCACTCTACTCAAAGAAGAAGGACATAGAGAAACCCAAAGAAGTAGGGTAAGGAGAGGGGGGCCAAAGCCATTAACGGAGCAGACAAAGAAGAAACCTAACTTACCCGTATCGGACGTGTTCCTGAAGGTGCTGCCTGATTGGCTCATTGTCTCTCTTATTAATAAGGAACAAATTGGTAGCAGCGGCTGTGATTGGCCAATGGAGCCGCCGCCTCACGTCTCGACCTAATGGGGCGCTGGGATTGGCGTTCTTTCACCCGCTGTCATTGGTACATTAAGTAGACCAGGCTGGCGCGGTGCTGGAGACTGGTCCAACGGTGTAAACCCAGAGAATACTCGCATGCCCAGTAACCCAACCCAATCAGTAGCATTGTCTACTTCCAAAATGGAGGTCACTTACCCTTATCTTCAAGACACATGAGTGCCAGGGATGCAATCTATCTTTTTTCTCTATTTGTCTTTCCTTCTTTCTTTGAAGGCTAGCCTCATCCACATTTACTGTGGCACAAGGTAGACCTAGGTTAAGTGTTTTTTGAGAAATATTAAATTTCTAAATATTAAGAAATATTGGTATATTGAGACATCCTCCTCCCTCCACCTCCCCATCTGCCCTCCCATTTCCTCGACCAGGCCTCCTGGTTGCTGGACGGGTCAACCAGGCTGTTGGACGCGGCTGCTCGCAGCCTGACGTATGAGTCACAGCCTGGTTGATCAGGTATCGTTTGGAGGTGTTTATCAAGTTCTCTCTTGAACACTGTGAGGGGTCGGCCAGTTATGTCCCTTATGTGTAGTGGAAGCGTGTTGAACAGTCTCGGGCCTCTGATGTTGATAGTTCTCTCTCAGAGTACCTATTGCACCTTTGCTTTTCAACAGGGGTATTCTGCACATCCTGCCATGCCTCCTGGTCTCATGTGGTGTTATTTCTGTGTGCAGGTCTGGGACCAGCCCCTCTATTATTATCCACGTGTAAATTATTATGTATCTCTCCCGCCTGCGCTCAAGGGAGTACAGATTTAGGCTCTTTAGTCGGTCCCAGTAGTTTAGATGTTTACTGAGTGGATTCTAGCAGTAAAGGATCTCTGCACGCTCTCTAGGTCAGCAATTTCTCCAGCTTTGAAAGGGGCTGTCATTGTGCAGCAGTACTCCACTCTAGAGAGCACTAGCGTCTTGAATAGTATTATCATTTTATAGCATCTCTAGTGTGAAAAGTTCTTGTTATCCAACCTGTCATTTTTCTTGCAGTTGTGACGGCTACTTTATGTGTTCTTTAAAAATATGGTCTTCCGACATGAGTACAACCCAGATCCTTTACATTTTTTTCGTTCTATGTTATGATTTGACTGAGTTTTGTACATGGTTTCCGTTTTTATATTTTCATTTTTTTTCAGTAGCGCATGAGCTGCAACTTATCTTCATTAAACACCATATTATTTTCTGTACCCCCATTGAATAGCCCATGGAAAGACCTGATTTACATCTAATTGGGGATTTGGTGTGTCGTATCATAAAACTATTATTTAATTATTTTTACCTTGTAAATTTATGATTATTACCGTGTATTAAATTGCTATAAAATTGAATTTATAGACTTCAATTACGCTCGTACAATGTTGTGTTGATGTACACGAGCAGTGATGTACACAAACAGTGACGTACACTAGTTTACAGCAATTACAGGTGTGTGTGTGTTTGTTGCCCCATACATTGTCAAGGTGTTTTATTTGCCCAATTATTCCAGTGACGTATAGTGCCAGAGTAGAGTGCAGTGACGTATACAATTATCACAGGCATACACTGTCAAGCCGGTGGCACTGTCACTGCTAATAGGTTCAACCGTCACTGCCGCAGTGTGCCAGTGTCATTATAGTGTGTGTACAGTGCCAGTGTGTGTGTGAGGGGGGGCGGCTCTATGGCTCTACAGTGCCATAGTGCCAGGCGAGGCAGCGTCATACAGAGGGAAGGATTGCGTGGGATTAGAGAGGGTCTGTCGACGGAAGGGGGAATTCAGAGTGATCGAGAGTGGGTGGAAAAGATAGGTTGCGAGAGAAAGGAATAAAAATGGTACGGTGGAAAAGGTAAAATGAGTATAAATGGCTTGTGGGAGATGTAAGAGGGTTAGAAAATGCCCGTGGGATAGATAAAATGGCTAGAAATGGCCTGTAGGAGGGATGAAAGGGAGGGATAAAAGGGATAGGAATAGACTGCGAGAGGGGTTAAAGGGATAGCAATGGGAAGGGATAATAAAAATAGAGAAAAGGGCCTGAGGGAGAGTTAGACGCGATAGAAGAAGACTGTAGAAGGTGCAAAAGAGATGAGAAGGGAGATGGAAAGGGATGTTCTGGGAAAGAAAACAGTTGAAAGGGGCTGTTAACCTTGTCGTTGTGATTAAGGTTCACACACACACACATCTGGTAACACTACAATCAAGGCGTTATCGCCCCTTCAATGAAAGTTTCTCGGCATAATTATCCAGCAGGAGTAAATCGGAAGGGACAGCGCTGTGTGGCGCAAAGAAATCATTATTAGAGCACAGATAAATGAGAATGAGATAGAGGGAATAATGAGGAATGGAGAGGAAACTGAGATAAAAGATAGAGCCTCTCCTCATAAAGTCTAACTACTTATAGGAACAATTTGATCAAAGTAACAATAATATACCATTGGAGCCAAACAATGTTTTGCTTGACTAAACTACCCACAAACGACATGCTAACAATCTAAATTATAAAGAACCTATTGTATCCAATGCAATCAAAGCCATCTATTGCCTTTCTAATACAATATTAAATCAAATCTTAAAACTAATACAATAATCTCTAATGCAATATTAAATTTGTCACTATGCCGTTCTAAGCATATGAACCTCTTATAGAACTTGTTCATATTCATAGCATATGAACAGCGCCACACAGCGCTGTCCCTTCCGATTGACTCATGCTGGATAATCACTCCCTTTTGCACGTTTTACAATACACTAACAGATTATTATCACACTGTACTTACAACTCTGTGAGCATCAAAGTCTTCTTACATCTGCCAGGGGTAACGATCATTCACAGTTATCAAAGTGAAGGAACAATTTTCTTGTATATAAAACAGCAAGAGAGTTCACTCCTTCTTAAACCCAAACCTATCTTAAAAAATATATATATATATATATATATATATATATATATATATATATATATATATATATATATATATATATATATAATTAAACTAACCAAAATCCCCCACATATAATCCAAAACATTCAGGGCCTATCATTAAAATACTTAAAGAGTGAATGGTGGAGCCTGACAGCTCAGTGGACAACGCTCCGGATTCGTAGTTCTGAGGTTCCGGGTTCGATCCCCGGTGGAGGCGGAGACAAATGGGCAAAATGTTTCTTTCACCTTGATACCCCCCTGTTACCTAGCAGTAAATAGGTACCTGGGAGTTAGACAGCTGCTACGGGCTGCTTCCTGGGGGTGTGTGGAACAAAAAGGAGGCCTGGTCGAGGACCGGGCCGCGGGGGACGCTAAGCCCCGTAATTATCTCAAAATAACCTCAATATGGTCCCTATTACACGTGTCAACAAAGGCGATACGATCCTGAGTTGATTTGCAGAATGCAAAACTTGGAAACAGGGTCGTAACAGCCCAATTATTTGGACGCTGTCGCCGTTAACAACGTCCAAATTGGGACGTATTGAATGTGAGTTTGGACTGTCTCTTCCTCTAGCGTATTTCGTATTTTCCTCCTAACCTTGTCTATCCAGGATAGATATACGCCAGTAAGTTAGAATTAGTGAAATTCAGCTCATTTGAGCTCACGAGAAACAGAAATAACTCATGGTATCTGCTCACGCATGCTCAGGTATTCCCATGTCATCCCACGTACATCAATGTATTCCCATGTAGGATGGG
>NW_025560433.1:7500-10000 GCF_020424385.1 Procambarus clarkii
TGCGTTTCGTAAGGTGTCTCCTTACATTTTCAAAGACAAATTCTTCTGTGTTAGCAGCTGGTTATATCCTCTAATGGTGAGGTGTTAGGTGACATATGGATGTATGACTTTACAAGGAGGATATTAATTAGGTATTAAATTTATCAATATAGAGTGTGACATGTTGGCAGTTTATATTCTACTAACTGCTTCCGTTCCTGTTGTAGGGTCATTCGGTCCTGCTTCAGCCTTGGCCCGGGGTCTTGAAGTGGGTAGAGTGTAACTGTGTGTTAGCTGGTTATTGATTGCTGGTCTAGATATCTTGATATGCAGCGGCTCACTGGTGTCTGATCTTCTATTGTCATTGTATCTATCAATTATTTCGGTGTTGCTCGTCACAATATCTCTGGTGATGGTCTCGTTGTGTGAGGTGATTATATGTTCCTTGATGGAGCCCTGTTGTTTGTGCACTGTTAAACGCCTTAGAGAGAGACGTTGTTGTCTTGCCTATATATTGAGTTCGTTGGTGCTGACAGTATGTATATATATATATGTATATATGTAAATATGTATATATATATATATATATATATATATATTTATATATATATATATATATATATATATATATATATATTGTGACGGGAAAGTGTTGGAGTGTTGATGTTCGGCAGTCCTCCAATGGCAGGTGTCAAAGCCTGGTCACACTTTAAACAAAATATAGACTGCTTGCCTGTTGTCTGTGGTAAGTGAGAGGGAGGAACACGTAAAACACAAAATATGAACAATGAAACTTTAATATATTTACTTTAAACATAAATGAAAATAAAGACAAATCTCGGGAAGTTAAATTACAGTTAAATAATAAAGAAAATGTAAAGACAATGTGAAATACAAAATTACAATGTTAAAATGGTGCTGAGAATATCGGCTATGGCTGAAACCTCCCCTCGTATACGAGCTAATGAGCGAGTATGCCAGAGAGAGATGTCACCCGTAAGAGCACAAGGAATATTCTGAAGTGGATAGCTGGTCAGGCTCAGACGTCGATTCGTGTAGAGGGCGCTGAGGTGCTGGGTGCAGGTGCGCGGCTGGCGAGTCACCAATCAGAGGCAGGCAAGCTGGTGAAGGGTAGTTAGCTGGTTTGATGATGAGCCGGCGCGTGGAGGGTGTGTGGAGTAGAGGGATCTTGGATACGTTTTGCCTCCTGGTCAAAACGTTTTGTGCAACTGGTGACGTATCTTGAATGTAGCATCTTATACTTGTGTCTTTGGCGTAACTTAAAGTAGGGAAGAGCAGGTTCAATCTCTCTTGAAAGAGATTATCGTCACAATATATATATATATATATATATATATATATATATATATATATATATATATATATATATATATATATATATATATATATATATATATATATATATATATATATATATATATATATATATATATATATATATATAATATATATATAAGATGGCATTGCTTCATTAGTGTCCCTTGAAACAAATGCCTGTATCATAAAACCTTAGTTCTCACTAGTATTCAACTTATACTGATGGTTCACTCCACTATCAACTGGAACCAAAGGATGTTAGTTATGCCAGCAAACTATCCACACAGGAGTAAAGAACAGGTTGGGCTCGACACTAACTGTGCCAGGTGCACCATAATTGCTTACAAGACACTTAAAACAATAGGGTGAGACATGTTCTAGTAATTGAAGGTTTTGTAGTGGTCTTCAAGCACTACACACAAAAATCACAATTGCGTGATGTATCTAATAAACCGTGACGAGGTTCGAATCCTCGTCACGGCCCTTGTGGACTTGGTATTGAAGCACTGGAGAACTTCTCCTGCAAGTCAGACAGCAAGAACTTCATATCATAAACCATGAACAACATGATCTCTGCATTAAGTATAGTTTGCAACATTTGATGTGCATCATGTGTCTTGTCTTTCACGAGCATAAGTGATCTCATTGACCAAGACACAGGGGCTAAAACTGCATATAAGCAAAGATGAAACTGAATTAGAAATATGAAACTCCCCAAGATTTGCTGTCACAATTATCTTCCTCGAAACGTTCCAGTCCGGCTAGAGAGGCAGAAATTTTAGCCAAAAATCCCCAGTTTGCTAAGTGTAGGTAGTTAGGTGAACCACCCAGCGGGTTTTCTTCCTATTGGGGAGTGTTGTGCATGCTGCTATGGCGGTGTGTCCACTCACAGGATGAGTGACGCTGCCCAATACTGTCACTATGGCGGTTTGTCCACTCACAGGATGAGTGGCGCTGCCCAATACTGTCACTATGGCGGTGTGTCCACTCACAGGATGAGTGACGCTGCCCAATACTGTCACTATGGCGGTGTGTCCACTCACAGGATGAGTGGCGCTGCCCAATACTGCCACTATGGCGGTTGTGTTCACTCACAGGATGAGTGACGCTGCCCAATACTGTCACTATGGCGGTGTGTCCACTCACAGGATGAGTGACGCTGCCCAATACTGTCACTATGGCG